>WAAF01020811.1:246158-369610 GCA_013400475.1 Tricholaema leucomelas | reverse complement strand
AGCCCGAGCACCCCGAGCCGCCGCCCGCCCGAGCCGCCGCCATGGGCCCCGCGGCCCTTCGCGTCCTCCCCTGGGCCCTGCTGCTGCTGGGGCTGCTGCTGCCCGCTCAGGGCTTGCAGGCCAACCGCATGCTGGCTTCCGGGCCCCTGCAGGGACAGCCGGCGAGAGAACTCGGGGGGTTCACCCCCGCGCCCCCCGCCGCTTCCCAGGAGATCCAACCGCTGAACAAGCAACCGGCCAACGGCACCGGCGAGGGGCACGCCAAGCCCCGCAAAGCCTTCCCGGTGCTGGGCATCGACTACAACCACATCCGCATCCCCTTCGAGATCTCCCTCTGGATCCTGCTGGCCTGTCTCATGAAGCTGGGTAGGTCGGTGGCGCTGTGGTGGGGTCCCGGAGGGAAGGGGCACCGGAGAGAGACGCAAACACCCCCGCACCTCCCCCCAGCACCCCGGGCAGTGTCTCCCGGCTTCACGGGGCAGGAGTCCTGAGGATCACAGAGAGGGCCCCCCGGCTGAATGGGACAGGCACCCCCAGACCATGCCAAGGAGAGACCCCCTGAACGTGCCAAGAAAGGATGCCCTGGCACATCCCGGAGTGAGCCCCCGCCATGAGCGTCCCACAGAGGAACCCCATTGAGCATCCCAAGGAGGGGCCCTCTTGAGCATCCCAGAGTGAAACCCTCCTTGGACATCCCAAGGACAGACTCTTGAGCATCCCAGGGGGACCCCTGCAGCATCCCAGTGCAGATTCTCCTCCAGACACCCCGGGGCAGGGTGGGCACCGCTCTCCCCATGACCTTGGGTCCTTGCGGGGGCCTGGCAGCCGGGGCAGGGGCACCCAACCCCTCTGCCGGTCCCACTGCCCAGGAGTGGGGCTGTGGATGCTCTCTGGCCCCTGCCCATCCCCTTCTGGGACCAGGTTTGCTTTCTTGCCTTTGACACTCGGGCGGCAGCAGCAGCGAGGCTGTGTCCAGTTTGTTTCGCTGGTTCCTTTCTGCCCCGCGGATGCCTTTTGTAACCTTGGAAGAGTCACTGGAATATCTCCTAGAGCTTCAGCCTCCCTTTCCTCCCCCTGTGCATCAAACTGGGGTGGGCAGCTTGGGCAGCTGCCTCTGCTGCAAAGCCTCTGGAGGGTTCCGGCACTGAATAAAGCAGCATCAGGGACCAGAGGGATGGGAAAAGTCACCCTGGTGCCATCCAGGGCAGCGTCACTGTGCCAGGCCAGGGCGTGTTGGCAAAGTGTTTGCCAAACTTCTGCGGCTGGATCCATAGCAGGGGAATTGTCCTCAGAGTGTCTGACCTGCTGTCACCCTCCGTGCTCCTGCCGGACCCAGCAGCGCAGAGGTCGAGCTGGCCCCGGGCCCATCCCGAGTGGCAGAGCCAAGAGGGCAGGTGGTACCTTCCTGCCGTGGAGCAGGCGATGGGGTGGAGGGGATGAGGGCAGCTTTGTGCTCCTTCACGGTGCTCCCCTGTGGCCATCAGCGGTTCCGTGCCGCTCACGGCAGCGCTCCGGATGGAGCTGTGCTGCTTGCTACTGGCAGCCTTGTTTTGGGAGCTCTTGGGAGCTGCTGCCTGGTGAAAATCATGCCCAGGCCTGGCCTGGAGGGGTCTGAGAGCCCCCAGCAGCTCAGATCCTCCCTGTCCTCCGCTCCCAACCCCCCACCCCCCGCCTCCCAGCCTGCTGTGAGCCTGCGTGGGCAGGCAGAGCCCCACTGCCACCCCAGTCCTCGGGGGGATGTCTACATCTAGGTGCGAACACTTCAGACCTGGAGGGTTCCTGGTCTGGCCTGGGCAGAGTGGAGCCAGGTGGGATCCATGGGAATCCTCTCCGCCCGTCTCTGCCCGGGGCGATTCATGGCACCTTTAGCTGGAGGGAGCCTCCGCGTAGGAAGCGCAGCCTGAGAGTCTCGGGTCCGGCCCTCCGCCGGCGCACGTTAAGCGACCTCTGCTCGCCGCCCGCGGCTGTGGCAGCGCCTTTGCTGCCCCGCTGCCGGTTGCTGCCCCGCTGCCGGTTGCTGCCCCGCTGCCGGTTGCTGCCCCGCTGCCGGTTGCTGCCCTCCCGCCTCGCAAAGAGTGATGAAAGCAGAAGTGTCTGCGGAAGCTGGTGGAGAAAAGGAGGAGCTATCGGCGCTGGCCTGCAGCCCTGCAGCCCGGCAGCCCTGCAGCCCTGCAGCCCTGCAGCCCTGCAGCCCTGCAGCCCTGCAGCCCTGCAGCCCTGCTCTGGGAAAGCGCCGCTAGAAAGCACAGAATGGCCAGAGGGAAGCAGCTCCCCGGGGGCAGACGTGGTGGGGGACATGGGGGTATCACTGCCCGCTGGCTGTCCCCCCTCCTGCTGGCACCCTCTGTCTTCTGGAGTGCTGCCTGAGGCCAGTCCTGCCACCCCTGCTTGAGGCTGGGGCTCGTTGGTGCTGCAGGAAAAGTTATTTCTGGCGGCGAGCTGAGCCCCAGGCTCCTGCGCCGGGCGGGGATTATGCAAGGCTGCGGGGGGGGGGTTAGGAGGAGCTGCCTTGGGAGTTTGGCAAAAGTCCTGTGGAGGTGGCAGGTGCTTTGCAGGGCCCCAGAGTCCAAGTCCATCCCTTAGGTTCCATTCTGTGCTGTGACCTACCCTCTGCCAGGGGCTTCGGCAGCAGAGCGCTCTTGGGGCAGCCTTTCCCTTGCCCTCCCCTGCAGGGTGTGGAAGGGGGCAGCAGTGCATGGGCACGGTGCATGGGCACGGTGCCTTGGCAGGTGGCTCCCAAGCTGCTGGTACAGCTGAGTGTGCAAGCTGCCTCTGCTCGTGGCCTGCACAGACTGCTCAGGGCCTGAATCCCAGCCCCTGGGCCAGGGGACCTTGTTCAGCTGCAGGGGGACAGCTCCGTCACAGCTGGGCACCACTGCCTCAGTGCTTCCCCTCAGTACCCCCGGGATGGCAGGATGAGGCTCTCAAAGCTGCAGGGTTTGAGCACCCCCAGGCTCCACGCTGTGGGCTGTGACAGGCTGGCACCTCCTGACTTCCCTTCCCCGGCTGCAGATGCCCCTGCAGTGCCCTGGGGCTGCTGCACTGAGAGTCTTCAAGGCCACGAACGGTGCCTGGGTGTTGTGTGCTGGCACAGTGCACCCTGACCGCACAGAGGGGCTCGAAGTGCCGACAGGGCTCACCTCTGGGCCTGGAGATGCAGCCTGACCCCTGTGCTGTTGCTCAGTGTCCCTGCCTGGTGCTGTAGACAACTGCAGGTTTAAACCAGAGCTGGGCTTGGCCCTTGCAGGAGATTCGCCCTCCCCAGCAGCTCTGCCTGGGGCCTGGGGGGGAACTGACGGTGTGAGGGTTCAGCTCCTGAAGGCTGGTGGCTGCCTGGGATGGGTCCTGTGGGCAGTGCCTGTGTTACTGAGCCTGGCAGAGAAGGGCAAGGATGGTGCTGGCTGCTTTAGTGCTCCCACGCAGGAGAGGAGGGGGCGAGGGACAGCTACAGCCATGGCTTCCAGAGCCCCTCTGGCCTCCTGCCGACCACACCTGGTGATGGCTTCACTTTGCCAGCCCAAGTGGCTGAGAGTTGCAACCAGGCTTGGTCTCCACCTGAGGAGTTTGGAGCTTCCCCACAGGGCCAAAGCCCAGGCCCTGTGTGCCCATCTTGGAGCTTTGCAAGGACCTCCCAGGGCTTCCCTCCGTGCTGTGCCCAGAGGAGGGGCAGGGCAGGGCTGGGAAGTCTCCAGCACCAGAACCTGGTTTCCTGGCTCTGAGGCTTGACCTTTCCTCTCACATGGCTCCAGGAGACTTCAGGGGAATTCAAGTTCAACTGTAAACATTTTTCCTTCCAGGGGAAAGGGAAGGAGTGAGTCAGGAGAGTAAACACCAGACTGGTTACCAGGCCCCGTGCTGGTGCTGGGGCCTGGGGTCAGAGCCTGGCAGCAAACCGCCAGCTCCTGCCACCCTGAGCAGAGCTGGGCTGAGCTCTGTCCCCAGGGCACATCTCAGCCCTGCCTTCCGGAGCACAAGAGCAGAGCAGGCTCATTCCCACCCTGCCCTCCGCCAGGGCATGTCCTGTCTGCCCATCCCTCCTTGCAGCTCAGGACTGTGCTGGGTCCTTGATTTCTTCATGGCTACTCTGGAGACTGCTGGGAGGGTCCTCATGAGGCTTTGCTCCATGGCTGAGCTCTCCCCCTGCTTTTCATGGCATGGGTTGGGTTGGAAGGGACCTTAAAGCTCATCCAGTTCCAACCCCTGCTGTGGGCAGGGACACCTCCACCAGCCCAGGCTGCTCAAGGCCTCATCCAGCCTGCCCTGTAACCCCTCCGTGGAGGGGACACCCACAGCCTCCCTGGGCACACTGTGCCAGTGTCTGCCCAGCCTCCCTCTGAAGGATTTCTTTCCCACTCTCCCAGCTCACAGCCATTGTCCCTGTCCTGTCACTCCCAGCCCTTGTCCAAAGTCCCCCCCCACCTCTCCTGCAACCTCTTCAGGTGCTGGAAGGCTGCTCTGAGGTCTGCCTGGAGCCTTCTCCTCCAGGCTGCATAGTCCCAGCTGTCTCCAGCCTCCTCTGGACCCTCTCCACCTGTTCCATGTCCCCTCTGTGCTGTGCCCCCGGAGCTGGGTGCAGTGCTGCAGTGGGGTCTCACAGGTGGGGGTCAGACACTGCCCACCCGGAGCCTGCAGCAGTCCCTGAGTCACTGCTCTGCCTCCTCTTCCCCCCCCTGCAGCTCTGGGTGGGGGCTGCTGCCTGGGGTGTCCCTCCCTCCATGGCAGCCAGTGCCAAGTGGACACTGGCAGAGCATCACCCTGAGCTGGCTGTGGGGCAGAAGGTGATCTGGGGAGACCCTGTGCCAGGGCAGCAGAGAGGGAGCCCACAGCTGTGGGCGGTGCTGTGTTAGGGGGGGACATGCTGCTGCTCTGGGGGTGGTTTGTTGACATCCCAGCATGGTTTCTGTGGCATCCCAGTGCCAGGCTCCAGTGCCCAGTGCTGTTCCTGTGGCAGTGGTTGCCTTTGGCCAGCACAGCCCATGCCCAGTGCTGCTGGTGTCGGGGGAGGAGCAGGAGTAAGGAAGTTCTGCTGCCTGCATGCTGGTGATAGAGCAAACTGGGGGGGCCCGTGGGGATGTGGGGGTCATGGAGGCTCTGGGCAGGGCCAGGTGGTTCCTGCACTCCCGGGAGCAGAACTGCCAGAGAAACGTTTCTGGAGGCTGGCAGCTGCTGGCTGGCAGCAGGGTTTGGGTGCTGCATCCCTTGGGTGCTTTTCAAAGGCTTTCAGCAGCCCACACCCTGCCCTGGAACCCCAAGGGGCACTTGGAGGGACCAGTCCAGGGGACTGGCAGAGAGCTGTGGGGCAGGGACTGGAGCATTTGCTGGGGCAAGAGGTGGTGAGGAGGGGTGGAAGTCTGCTGGAGTGGGGGCACAGGGTACAGGGGCTGGGTTTTGAGAGGACAGAAACACCCTGGAGCAAAGGCACCAGCCTGGGGACCTTGGTGCCACCTGTGAGGCTTGGGAAGGGGACAGCAAAGAAGCATTTGAAGAGGTGTCCTTGCCCTAGCCCCCAGCCTCGTGTGGGGCCTGGCATGTGGGGTGGGTGCTGGAGGTTATCCCTGCCCCCCTTCTGCCAGCTCAGGGCTGACTCTGGGGTGCCAGGCAGGGCTTGGCCAGGCAGTCTTTGCTGGGGGCAGCAGAGCTTGGCTGTGGTGGGCAGGCTACCAGAGGCTCTGTGAGCCCTTCCAGCTGTGCCCCTGAGGCTGGGCCGTGAGGGGCAAATGTGTGCCCTGAGCCCTGCCCTGCTGCCAGGCGGCAGTGCCAGCACAGTGCCAGCAGCTGCTGCTGCAGGTCTGCTCACAGCCTCGGTGCTCCAAAAGCTGGGCTGGGAGACCAGAGGGAGCAGCAGAGGAGCAGGGCAGTGGTGCTGGTGCTGGCTTGACTTGGACCCGGTGCTGATGGCCTCTTGCTCTGGGCCTCCTTGGTGCCTCCTGCCTGCTCCTGCCTTGCTTGGCTCTGCTCTGCCATCCTCTGCCAGCTGGGTGCTGGCTGCTGCCTGCCTGCCTTGTCCTGGTGTGCTCCTCTGCTGGCTGCTGGGGCAGGAGGACAGGCGTGGGAAGCACTGGAAGGAGCCCTGCAGGTGGGCATGTGGGCATGTGGGCACACGCTGCTGCCTGCTTGGCAGAGGACCTGAGGGCAGAGATTGGTTGATGCAGGGAGAACAAATTGGGTGGTGAGGCAGCTTTGGTGCTGTGCTGGTTTGGGTGTGGTGGCACCTTTGGTGGCACATCTCGCCGTGGCTGGGGGTTCCTCCTCACCTTGTGTGATGCAGTGGACAGGGGCAGGACTGCCCCAAGGCGTGTTTGAAGCTGAGGAGGTGTTTTGAGGTCCCTGACTGGGAAGCTGGAGAGCTCAAAGTGCTGCCTGCATCGGGAAGAGACCAGAGGGAGCTGCCTTGGGATGCCCAGCAGTGACTGACCAAGGGGCTTGAGCTCCAGCATGTCACAATGTGATGGACCCCAGGGGCAGCTCTTCTGCTCCTGCCAGAGAAATCCTCTCCTCTGTCTCTCTCAAACCTGTGAGATGCCTTCTGCAGCAGGGCCTGCAGCTGTCCTGCATTGCACTGTCAGGACAGTGAGGGAGCTGAGGGTGTCCAGTCTGGAGAAGGAGGCTGAGGGAGACCTCATTGCCCTCTGCAGCTCCCTGGGAGGCTGGAGCCAGGTGGGGTTGGGCTCTGCTCCCTGGTATCAGGTGATAGGATGAGAGGCAATGGCCTGAAATTGTGCCAGGGGAGGGTTAGGTTGGAGATTAGGAACAGTTTCTTTGCTGCCAGAGTGGTCAGGGACTGGCAGATGCTGCCCAGGGGGGTGGTGGAGTCCCCATCCCTGGAGGTGTTCAAGCAACCTGTGGCCATGGCACTGGGGCCATGGTTTGGTGGCCATGGTGGGGCTGGGCTGAAGGTTGGATCTGATGACCTCAGGGAGCAGGCAGCTGCCCACCCAGTGCTGGAGGCTCCTGCTACTGCCTCAGTTTCCCCTGGGAGCACTTTCCCACAGCAGCCTCGGTCCCTGGGCTACAATTTGCACCAAACAAACTCCTCTGCAGTCTGCTGAGTGCCACAGAGAGGCTGAGAGTGTCTGCTGCAGGGAGACTTCTGCCAGCTCAGCTGGGTGTGAACCAGCATCACAGCATGGAAGAGACCTCTGGAGATCATCCAGCCCAGCCCCGTGCCAGAGCAGGTTGCACAGGATGGCAGCAAGGCAGGTTTTGAATGACTCCAGAGGAGACTCCAGTACCTCTCTGGGCAGCCTGCTCCAGGGCTCTGCCACCCTCAAAGTAAAGAAATTCCTCCTGAGGCTTGGGTGGAACCTCCTGGGATCAGGTTTGTGCCCATTGACTCTTGTCCTGGCACTGTGTACCCCTGGGAGGACTCTCCATCGCCTGCATCCCAGCACAGGGAGGTGCTGGGGAGCTGGGATGGGGGCTGCTGGGGGCAGCTCTGCAGCTCCTGGGTCTCAGCAGCCTGATGGTTGGCTGGGGGGGGGGGGGGCTGCACGTCCTGGTGGCTATGGGAAGAGGCCAAGGAGCTGCCTGCTGCTGCTGGCTCCGATCTCCTGTGCTGGACTGGTGCCTGCAGAGCCCGGCAGTGATCAGAGCTGATTGCACCTCCCCTGCCCTCCCCAGGCAGTGATCAGAGCTGATTGCACCTCCCCTGCCCTCCCCAGGCAGCCCAACAGGTTGTTTCCTGAAGAACTTTTGTTTGTCTTCCCGTAGGAAATCTTCCCTTCCTGGGAAGGGCAACTGGCACTGCTCTGCCTGGGCAGTTTGTGCTCCCCTCGGCCTGGCTCAGCTTTAACTCTTCCCAAGGCGCTGGGGGCCAGCAGGAGCCCTCTGCTCAGTGCTGTGGTTGGGGACACGGAGCTGGGAGAGCGACTGGAGCCTGCCTCTGGGTGACCAAATGCTCCACATCAACTCGAGTGCCTCCTGCTCCAGAGCAGTTCAGAGTCTGGACAGGGAAGCTGGAGAAGGGTCTGGAGTGCAGAGCTGGGGAGGAGCAGCTGAGGGAGTCCAGCCTGGAGAAGGAGGCTGAGGGAGACCTCTTTGCCCTCTGCAGCTCCCTGGGAGGCTGGAGCCAGGTGGGGTTGGGCTCTGCTCCCTGGTATCAGGTGATAGGATGAGAGGCAATGGCCTGAAATTGTGCCAGGGGAGGGTTAGGTTGGAGATTAGGAACAGTTTCTTTGCTGCCAGAGTGGTCAGGGACTGGCAGATGCTGCCCAGGGGGGTGGTGGAGTCCCCATCCCTGGAGGTGTTCAAGCAACCTGTGGCCATGGCACTGGGGCCATGGTTTGGTGGCCATGGTGGGGCTGGGCTGAAGGCTGGCGAGGACTGGTCTGGCCGTGCCGTGGAAATGCCCTAAGGGCTTCAAACAGGTTTGCTGTGGCTTGGGAGTGGCCTTGCGAGGTGCCCGCAAGAGGAGTGTGGTCTCCAGGGCAGGGATGGGGCTCCTGGAGCCACAGCAGGCCTGTGGCCGCCAGCCTGGCACGCAGCGCCCGGCCCCTGGCTCGGCTCTCCCCTGCAGAGCACTCCTCATGGGGCAGCTCTGGGGCTGGAGGGGGCTGCTCTGCTCACAGCTGTGCACAGCTGGGGCTGGAGAAGGTTTCTTCACCATGTGGTGGGACCAGGCTTGGATACTCCCAAGCCTTCACCTCCAGCAACAGCTCCAGCAGGTCCCTGCTTTCCTCCCAGTTTGCGGTGCTGGAGCTGGGGGTGGCAGTGAGGCTGTGGGCTCCGCGGGCTGGCAGAGAGCTCTTTCCTGCTCCCTGCTCCCCTTGCAGAGTGTCCTTGGCTGTGCTTCTGGTGGGGAGGGGAGGCGGCATCTGAGGGCAGGACTGGCCGTGGGGAGCTGCTGGCTCCTGGTGTGGCTCTCGCCCTGCACTTGGGGACTTGGGCAAGTCCATTTAATGTCTTTTGTCTCTGGTTTCCTTCTCGCAGCTGGGAGGAAATTAAAACCAGCTCCGTGAAAGACTCCCAATTGATCTGTTAATTTCTGAGTGCTTTGGAGATAAGTGAGGCCGAGAGCTCTGCTGGAGAGGAGCTCCAGGCACTGCTGTCCCCTCACCTCCGGGTGCTTTATGGTCACTTTCTCCTCCCAGCAGCTTGACCTTCTCCCTGTCCTCCCCAGAGTGTTCATCAGCACCTCCCAACCCAGCCAAGGTGCTGCTGGCTGTGGTGGGTCCCAGGAGGATGCTGGCCCCAAAAGGTGCTCTTGTGGTGGGCACCTCTCCAGTGTGAGCCCCTGGGGACAGTGTCCCCTGCAGTGCTGGGGCAGCTCTGTGCTGGAGCACAGCACAGACAGGGACCTGCTGCAGTGGGGCCAGAGGAGGCCACAGCAGTGCTGGTGGGGGGGAAGTCTCTGCTGGGAGGCCAGGCAGGGAGAGTTGGGGGTGTCCAGCTTGGAGCAGAGAAAAGGCTCCAAGGAGAGCTTCTGGTAGTCTCTCAGGACTTAGAGGGACAGCCAGAAAGCTGGGGAAGGACTTCAGAGCAGGGCCTGTTGGGACAGGGCAAGGGCTGAGTCAGGGAGGCAGCAACTGCTGCTGCTGCTGTCCTGCTTCTCTGCTCCGCCTGCTGCAGCTGGGCTGGTTCCTGCTCCTGCTTGCTGCTCCTGTTCCTGTTCCTGCTTGCTGCTCTTGCTGCTGCTGCTCCTGTTCTGGGGGAGATTTTCCTGGATAAGGATTTCTCTCACTGTGGCTCTTGCTGTGGCTGTCCAAGGTCAGGGTCAGTTCTGCTGGGAGGTTCTGCATGTGCAGGCTGGTTCCTAAGCCCAGCCCTAACCTAAACCCAGACCTAGGACAGGTGAAGGCACAGGCCAGGAGCAGAGCAGGTGAGGAGCAGGATGAGTCCCACTGATGGACACCAGCACCACAATTACAGCTTGCTGCAGGCTGCTGCACACAGCCCAGCAGAGCCAACAGCTTGGCTTGGGTTGTTTCATCGGTTGGTGTAGCTGTTAGAGTTGGAGGGGGCAGCACAGGCAGTGCCTGGGCTGTTGCTGGCTGCCCTCCTGCCCAGTGCTGCAGGGTGAGGGCAGCAGCGTTTAGCTGCTGTGATTGCAGGGTGGGCATTTGCTGCCTGCTCTGCAGAGCTGCAGGGAACAGCAGGTGCTGGGTTGTGAGGAGGTCTTGGTGAGTTTCCCTGAGCTGTGCCAAGGAGTAGAGGGGGACAAAGCCCCTCTGGATGGAGCAAACTGCAAACCAAGAAGCAGCCCAGAGAGGTGGGAGCTGCCCCCACCTGGCACCGTTGGGGGTCAGGGTGTTTGGGGCTGGGATGTCCCTGCTGGCTGTGGGGGTTAAAGCTTTGTGCTGCTTCCAGGGGGGGTCGGTGCTGAGCCTGCCTGGCGCCCCAGGGCCAGGACCTCAGCTTGTTCTCTGGAGGCTGTGCTGGCTCCTGTGTGCAGAGGCCTTCTGCAGAGGCACACCCAGGGTGCCCGCGGGCGGGCCCGGGAGTCTGTGTGCTCCTGTGCTGCAGCTCTGCAGCCATCGAGGTCCTGTGGCAGCTGCCTTCCACTTGGCTGCAGCTCAGCATCCTCCTCCATGCCCTTGCAGCAGGGCTGGGCAGAGCAGATAATTCCTTTGCCGAGGGAAGGGTTTTGCTCCTGGGGGCCGTCAGGGCCGGTAGGGAGCTGAGCTCATCTGCATGCAGCTCCTGAGCCTGCTGCTGCCAGGACGTGGAGATGCCTTTGGTTGTGTTCTGCAGCCTCTGCTTGTCTTCTGGGGACCTTCCTGTGCCTCCACACCCAGCCCTGCAGGGAAAGCACAGCCTGGGGGGGGGTCCTGCTAGTGCCAGCATTGTCCTGGGCAGTTCCTCTGCTGGTGCTGCCCATGTCTGGGAGGGGGCTGCATTGGTGTGGTGTGAAGCTGGGCACCCCCTTTGGAGCCAGGCAATGCCTAATACAGCCCTTGGCAGAGCTGGCAGCCCCAGAGGGCTCTCTCCTCATCCTCTTCTGGGGTGTGGGCTCTGCTCCCTGGAGGTCTTAAGAGGACAGTGAGGTCTGGGAGAGGCAAACCTGTGTCTGCTCCCTCCAGTGGCTCGGGGTGCAGTGGGTCTGGACTTGTTTCCCTTCCCCAGGCAGGATTTGTTCCGGAGCTGCTAGAGAGAGCTGGCTGCAGACTGCTGCAGGAGGCTGCTGCAGGGGGGCAGTGGTCAAAGCACAGCTATGTGGGGCCAGAGATGTGCAGAAGCCTTTGGCCCGGGGGGGTGAAAGCCCTTCCCTGGCCCTGCACCAGCAGAACCTGCTTTTTGCAGGCTGTGCCGTGGGAGCTCCCCCAGGGCAGCCTGCAGGAGTCCCTGCGAGCTCTGCAGCGGAGTGCCCGCGGCTGGCGCTGGCTGGCAAGGCTGCGGCAGGACTGGTGCCCGCCGGTACCCGACAGGGTCTGCTTTGTGCTGTGCCTCGCAGCTCCTGACTCGCTGCTGGGCTGGGCTGGTGCTAGCAGTGCTCTTATCTCCTGCCAGGCAGGCAGGGCCCAGGCAGGTCACCTTCTGCTGCCCGGCCGTAGGCATCGGTGCCGCCTGGCGATGGAGCCAGCTGGGGGCTGCCCTGGGCACCTGCTGCTCCCCTGCCACAGCCACCCCCATCTGCCCCCACTTTGTTTGCAGGGTGGGGGAGGAGGGGGAGAACAAGAGGTGACTCAGTGCTGCAAGGTGGGACCTGGCTGCTTGAGCAAGGGCTTGGGCAGTGGGGCAGGAGCAGCAGAACACCAACCCCTGCCTTTGGCAGCTGGCAGCGGAGCCTGGCAGCCGTGGCCGGCGGTGGTGTGACTCATGGGCACATTGTGTGCAGCCCAGCTTGGAGACGAGCTCTGGCACCTGGTACAGACACAACTGGGCTCTGCTGGGCACCTTGCAGTGTAGAACCATAGCACAGTTTGGTTGGAAAAGACCTCCAAGGTTATCCAGGCCAGCCATGGGCCCAAGACGCTGGGTGGGCAGGAGCTGGGCACAGCTCAGGGCTTTGCCTGTGTCCCATGGGCTGTGCCCTGCTTAAAGCAGGCAGAAATGTTGTGCTTGGTCCTTGCTTCTCACAGCCCAGCAGTGGCTGAAGGCTGCTGCACAGTGCTGGGTGGGTTTTAACCTGGGCTCTGCACATGGAGCTGGGCACAGCCCTCTGCCCAGCAGAGGCTGAGGTCAGAGCCCAGGCAGGCACAGCTCTGTGCCCGGCAGAGGCTGGGTCAGAGCCCAGGCTGGTGTCCTCCTTTCCCCCCCGTGCTGCTTTCCCCCCTGGCCCGGGCGGTTCAGGGAGCTGCGTTCAGCGCCGGAGCCACCGAGCAGGATCCTTAATTAACTTCCTGCTCCTTGGCTTTTCTTTGTAATTAGCAAGAGGAAGGTAATGAGGCCGGGAGGAAGCATCTGGGTGGGCCTGGGGGACGTGGCAGTGCTGAGCAGCTCCTTCTGTACCCGTGGAGGTGACAAACAGTTCACTTCTCACAGAGCATCGTCCTGGAGGGACCATCGCAGTTTGTCCCTTCTGGGCTCCGAGCCTTTGGAGCTCTCCTCAGGCTTGTCCCAACCAAGCCAAGCCGCTGAGGGCAGCCCAAGGGGCTGCAGGAGAGCGTTCGGGAGGCCTGGACCCGCCGTGGGGAGGCAGAGGAGGGCTTGGCGGAGGCAGAGTTGCTGGGGCGAGTAGTGCCCGGCCCTGGTGTGGGGCTGAGGGCGGCGCTGGCACAGCCTGGGAGGTGCAGTGGCTGTAATTCAAGCGGCCTGGGTCTGCCCCCTCCCCCTGCAGGCTGCCACCAGCTGTGCCCTCGCTATTTTTGGCTGCAGACCAGCAGCTGCTCAGTTTCTTTCTAGCAAGTTCCGTTCTCAGCCCCTTCCCTCGAGACCTCCCAACAGCCTCTGGCAGCCTCTGGCAGCTGTGCCCGTGCCAGCCGTGGGCAGCTCTCCCTCCATGCCCTCCCTGGGCTCCTCGCTCCCTGGTTTTGCAGGCAGGTCCCTGGGTCCAGCTCCCTTCCCAGGGAGGCTGCACAGCAGGCCTGAGCCATCCCACATGGCCTGTGCCGGAGGCAGCTGAGCCTGGGCTGAGCCTTGGCCAAGCACAGCAGCAGCTGAGGCGTGGATGGGGCAGGATCAGTCCAGGCCTTTTCTGGGAGAGAAGGGGACAAAGGGAGGGAATTTTGGCTGAAATCTGGGAGCCTGTGGTGGGTTTCCCCCCAGGACCTGATTGCAAAACCTTCTGTCCCTGTGTCACATCCTGCCAAGGGCTGAGCCTCACACTCTCAGCCTTCTGCCACCCCAAAATCCAGAGCACGAAGCCAGCTCAGGGTGGGCCTGGTCCCCTGCAGACCCTGGAGCCCAGGCCCAAGCCTTCCTCCCTGCTCTGCTGCTCACTCTAAGTGGAAGAAGAAGAGGAAGGTGCTGGGTAATGGCTTTGCAGGTGACCGTGGCTGGTGACACAGCAGTGACTCCAGGGCTCGCCATGCTGCCCAGTGCAGTGTCTGCACCTTCCTGCATCCCTCACTGGTGCGTTTGCTGCTGCCTCTCTGTGTGGCCCAGCCAGCCCCTGCCACCCTGGTGTCCTAGAGGGTTAAAGTGGCCTTTGGAGGGGCCCTGGAGCTGCTGAGGCAGAGTCTCCTGCGGTGCTCTCCGCAGTGTCCTTCAGAAGGGCAGCACTTCTGAGCATGCCTGTGCCCCTCGGCCCTGCTGCCTGACCCTCTGCCTTCCCCTGGGGCTTCTCCAGCACTGCAGCATCCTCCACACCCAAGCCCTGGGTCCACAAGGTCCCACCCTGCAGCCCAAGCCAGCACCCGTGGGTCCTTGGGGCTGCAGCAAGCATCGCCCATGAGGCTTCACCACCGCCTCAGGCAGACCAAGCGCTCCTCTGCCGCCCTCCACTGCTACTGAGCCCCTGGCTGACAGCTCTGGCATCTCTGCCTGCTGCAGCCTGCAGCCCCGGGGCAGCTCTGGAGCCTGGCAGGGGGGGCTGCTGCTGCAGCCGTGCTCCTTCCTTGGGCACTCTCCTGGCAGCAGCCTGCCTTTCCCCTGCCTTTCCCCTGGCATTCCCACCAGGATGTCCTGCGTGGGTGCTCAGGAGACGAAGTGCAGCCGCAGGAGCATCCTGCTTAACCCTGAGCCTGCCGAGCCCTTGGTGCTGCCTCCCCTCCTCCCTGCCTACCCAGCTCCAGTGCCAGCCAGGAGGATTTGCTTCCCTCCTCCTCCATCTCCTTCTCCTCCTGTGACAGGAGAGGACATTAATCATAGGATGCAGTGGGCTGGAAGGGACCCTTGAAGGTTATCTCATCCAACCCCCTCGTGGTGGGCAGGGACAGCTCCAACTGGAGCAGGTTCCTCAGGGCACCATCAGGTTTGACCTTCAATGTCTCCAGGGATGAGGCCTCTGGCAGTCTCTGGGCAATGCCAACCTGCAGCCTGGGGAGGAGGGGGCAGCTGATGCCATTCCCAGCTGTGGGGGCACCACATCTCCACAGATTCTAAAACACCCCAGGGGTGGGGACTCCACCACTGCTCTGGGCAGCCTGTTCCAGGGCTTGGCAACCCTCTTGGGGAACAAATTGTTCCTCGTGTCCAACCTGAGCCTACCCTGGCAGAAGCTGAGGCCATTTCCTCCTGCCTAGTGCTTGTCCCCTGGGATAGAGACTGACCCCAACCTCTCTCCAGCCTCCCTTGCAGTAGATTTGTGTCACCAGAGCCACACCAAGAGCTGCTGTTGAGCACTTCAAATCCTCCCCTTTGGGCCCTGGCAGAGGGTTCCCAAATGGCTGTGGGCAGCCTGGGACACGGAGACCACCTCTGCTCCAGCTGCAGTGCAGGAAGTGTCTCAGGAGCTGCGGGACCTGGCAAGGCCTGGCAGCAGCACTGCCCAGGACAAGGGTGCTGGGGCTGGGCTGGGTGCCCACCACCTCCCCTCCCTGCCCCAGCTCTCTGCATCTCCTCAGGCTCTTCCTGCCTGGGCTGAGGGTGGAAGCAGATGAGATGTGGTAGGGTTTGGAGCCATTAGGCAGGGAAGGAGCAGATGTTGCTGGATGGAGCTTATATAATGCCAGGCTCAGCATTCAGCCTAACCCAGACAGAGCCCAGGGAGGAGGCAGCCACACATGGGCCAGAGCCTCTCCCAGGCTGCTGGCTTGGGAGCAAATATTTACAGGACTGAAGGCAGCAGCAGCCAGGACCCTGGGAAAGCAGCCCAGATCCTGCTGCTAGGCTGGGGGTGGACCTGAGGAGCTTGAGTTCTGGGGGCAGTTTTGGGCCTCTCCAAGAAGGACATGGAGGGGCTGGAGCAGGGCCAGAGAATGGCAATGGAGCTGGGGAAGGGTCTGGAGAGCAGGGCTGGGAGGAGCAGCTGAGGGAGCTGGGGGGGGTTCAGCCTGGGGAAGAGGAGGCTGAGGGAGACCTCATTGCTCTCTGCAGCTCCCTGAGAGGAGGCTGCAGCCAGGTGGGGTTGGGATCTGCTCCCTAGGAATAAGTGACAGGAGAGGAAATGGTTCCCTAGGAACAAGTGGCAGGAAAGGAAATGGCCTCGAGTGGCACCAGGGGAGGTTCAGGTTGGCCATGAGGAACAATTTCTGCCCCCTGAGGGCTGTGCAGGCCTGGCCCAGGGCAGTGCTGAGTTCCTCTTTTCCCCATGTCTGGGGGGGTGTGGATGCCTCGGGGCTGGGCTGGATGCCCCTCCTGGGAAGGTTTCAGAGGAGTGGGCAGAGCCCGCGAGGGAGGCTGCTCCGTGTGCCTGGCACATCCCTGCCGCAGCTGTGGTGTTGCCTCCTGCCCTTCACCGCTCGTGTGCCCGGGGGGTGCTGGCAGCGCCGTGCCCACAGCCTCGTCCGCCTGCTGCAGCTGCTCCTCTCCAGCACTGCTCCTCCTTCCCTGGGGAAGTGCTTCCCGAGCAGCCTGAGCTGCCAGGGAGGCCTCTCAGACCCCAGCTCCTGCCCCTCAGCTGCAGCAAGAAGCTGCTGCCTGCCAGGGGAAACTGAAGGAGCATTTGGGGTCTCTGTTCCCTCCTGGCCGGTCCCGGAGAGGCATTTGCAGGTCCCTGCAGGAGGTGATGTGTCCTGTGCGGCTGAGCCACCACGTCTAGGGCAGGCAGGTGGCAGCAGTAGGTACCTTGGCAGGCAGGTGGCACAGAGCTGCCAGGCAGGGAACCTCCCAGCAGAGCAGCTGCCAGCAGGAGCCTGCTGGGGTGGGGGCTGGGCTGGAGGCTCTGAGAGGGCTTTTGCCATCCAAAGAGTTCCCTGATCCATTCTGTGACTCTGGGATCTGAGGCCCAGCCTGCTCCTGGGGGCCTTGCATGTGGCCATGGCCACGGCTGCCTCGGTGCCCATCCTCAGGGAGGGCTCCTGGCAGCAGCCTCTTGTCCCGCAGCACCTTCCCCGTGGCGGCGCAGGGGCAGCAGGGCTGTGGGCACTGTGAAATCAGGGTGGGTGCTGCCGTGGTGCTGAGCAGCTCCGGATCATCAGCAGGGTGCTGGCTCATTAGGAGAGGCCTGGGGGGGGGGGGGTTAATCTGCTGTGAAACACTGTGCAGATGGCAGAGCTGCCAGCCAGAAGGACCAGGGGGTGCCAAGGCAGGGCTCCTGGTTTTAATGCATGTCCCTTGCCAGGGAACAAATCTGCCTTGCTCCAAACAGCCATGAGGAGACCTGGGAGAGGAGCCAGGGAGCCCAGAACCCCGCAGTGGGCATTGCTGCCTTGGCTGCACTGCTGCTCTGGCTGGCATTGTGCTGGCTGCCCAGTGGCAGATGCCCACCTTGCCCAGGCTATGGGGGGCTTGGTGAGTGAGTGGGATCCCAGCGAGGCCTCAGAGCCCTGTGCTGTGCTGTGCTGTCAAAGGGGAAGCCAAGGTCCCTGCTGCCTTGCACCCCAGGGCAGCTGGAGCAGGGCAGCTCTGCCTGCAACCTCCCTGCTCGCTCCTGAAGCAGCAGGAGGGGACTAAGGAGCCCTCCAGTTCCACCCTCACCTGCCCTGGGCAGCAGCTCTCCCTGTCCCCTCCATCAAGGACACCCAGGCACAGACACTGTGCTGCTGGCTCCTGCCAACCTCTGGCACACTGCGTGAGCTGGCACCCAAGTGGGCAGGCTGCTGTCTGACAGCAGGGAAGTGCCAGTGCCCACGTGTGTGATGGGAAGAGCTGGAGCCAGGAGCAGCCTGGGAGGACTGCTTGTGCTGCAGGCAGCTGGCCTGGGGGCGGGGGGGGAGGCTGAGTAACCTCCGGGTGCCCAGAGGGTGGCTGCTGCCCCCTGAGCTGGGCCTTGCTGTCATTTCTGCCCTGAGGCCAAGCAGTGCCAGGCTGTGTGGGTCTGGGGAAGCTGCAGTGTCCACCTCACAGCTTGGGACAGTGGGGACAAAGGGGGCTAGGGGGGGAAACTGAGGCACACAAAGAAGGAACAGCCCCGGGCTGGCCAGGGAGGGCTGGGAGGCAGTGCCCAGCCCCGCAGCAGTGCCCTGCAGAGGGCATCCTGTGGCCTCCCAGCCAAGCTGTGTCTCGCTGTCTGTCCCCAGGCTTCCACGTGATCCCCTCCGTGTCCAGCATCGTGCCCGAGAGCTGCCTGCTCATCGTGGTTGGCCTCCTGGTCGGGGGCCTCATCAAGGGCGTGGGTGAGGAGCCTCCCATCCTCAAGTCGAACATCTTCTTCCTCTTCCTCCTGCCCCCCATCATCCTGGACGCAGGCTACTTCCTGCCCCTGCGCCAGTTCACGGAGAACCTGGGCACCATCCTCATCTTCGCCGTGGTGGGCACGCTCTGGAACGCCTTCTTCCTGGGGGGGCTGATGTACGCCGTGTGCCAGCTGAGCGGCCCCAGCCTCAGCCACATCGGGCTGCTGGCCAACCTGCTCTTCGGCAGCATCATCTCGGCCGTGGACCCGGTGGCCGTGCTGGCAGTCTTCGAGGAGATCCACATCAATGAGCTGCTGCACATCCTGGTCTTCGGCGAGTCCCTGCTCAACGACGCCGTCACCGTCGTGAGTGCCTACGCCGGCCCCGCGCGGGGCAGGGGCTCTGCCTCGCTGCAGCACCTCCGGGCTGGCACTGCAGCAGGCTGCCTCAGTGCAGCACCTCCGGGCTGGCACTGCAGCAGGCTGCCTCAGTGCAGCACCTCTGGGCTGGCACTGCAGCAGGCTGCCTCAGTGCAGCACCTCTGGGCTGGCACTGCAGCAGGCTGCCTCACTGCAGCACCTCTGGGCTGGCACTGCAGCAGGCTGCCCAGGGAGGTGGTGGACTCCCCATGTCTGGAGGTGTTGCAGAAGCCTGTGGCCGTGGCACCTGTGGCTGTGGTGGTGCTGGGCTGATTGGACTGGGTGGTCTCAGAGAGCTTCTCCAACCCTAACGATTCTGTGTCCTGTCCTTGGACATCCCTGAGCCTGGCTCCTGCCCTGCACAGCTTTAGCACAGGACTGAGGGCAGCTCTCAGGCTCCTCTGCTGCAGGCTCCCTCAGCCTGGACTCACAGGGAGGTGTTCACTGCCTGCAGCAGCTCTCTGGCTCTCTGCTGAGCTCTCTCAAGCAGTTCCCTGAGGTTTTTTTGGAGCTGAGGGGCCCAGAACTGGGCACAGTAATCCAGACGTTGCCTCAGCAGGGCAGAGGAGAGAGGGAGGAGAACCTCTCTCAGCCTGCTCACCACAGCCCTTCCAGTGCAGCCCAGGACACAGGACCGAGGCCACCTCTCCGGCTCCTGCAGGCTGAAGTGCCCCAGCTCAGCTCCCTCAGCCTGCAGCCTGGAGGCCATCTCCTGCCCACAGAGCGGCTTGAACCCTGCTCTGCCTTCTCCCCCCAGGTCCTTTACCACCTCTTTGAGGAGTTTGCCAACTTCGAGCAGGTGACCATCATCGACATCATCCTGGGCTTCCTCAGCTTCTTCGTGGTGTCCCTGGGCGGCGTCTTCGTGGGCGTCATCTACGGCGTCATCGCCGCCTTCACCTCGCGCTTCACCTCCCACATCCGCGTCATCGAGCCGCTCTTCGTCTTCCTCTACAGCTACATGGCCTACCTGTCCGCGGAGCTCTTCCACCTCTCGGGCATCATGGCGTGAGTGGGACCCTCCCGTCCCCAGCACCGCGGGCACGATGCCCTCTGGCCGGGCTCGCGTGGGGCCACAGGTGTGCTTGGGCTGGGCTGTGCAGGGAGGAGGATGAGGGATGCGGCTCCCGGAGTTGTCCCACACGTCCTGGGGCACTGCAAGCCCCATTGCCTGTTCTCCTGGGCACGCAGCGCTCCAGATGAGGTGGGTTGGTGCTGCTTGGCTCGCTGCTGCCCTGCCAGAGGCAGACGGAAATCTGGTGCCTTCTGCTCTGGCAGTGGGGTCAGACTCGATGCTCTGTAGAGGTCCCTTCCAACCCCTAGCACCCTGTCCTTCTCTGGAGGCCTTCGGTGGTGTCTCCTTAGCCCTGTCCTGCTCTGGGGTTGGTGTAAGAGTACAGGATGATGCCCTAGAGCCAGGGGTTGGGGCTGTGCCCCTGTGCCCATGGCTGCTGACCACCACAACCTTGTCCCTTAGGCTGATTGCCTCCGGCGTCGTCATGAGGCCCTACGTGGAGGCCAACATCTCCCACAAGTCCCACACCACCATCAAGTACTTCCTCAAGATGTGGAGCAGTGTCAGTGAGACTCTCATCTTCATCTTCCTGGGCGTCTCCACCGTGGCTGGGCACCACTACTGGAACTGGACCTTCGTCATCAGCACTCTGCTCTTCTGCCTCATCGCCAGGGTCCTAGGTGAGGTGCCAGTGTGGTGGCAAAGCCCCAGTGGACAGTCCTGGGTGATGGGCACCTCTCAGAGCCTTGAGACCCAGGTTTGCCTCGCTGGGGAGGCTGGAGCTGGATGGGCAGCACTGCTGCACCACAGCTGCTGGCTGGCATCGGGGTCAGGTGGGGTCGAGGCCACGTTTCTGCCAGACCTGGGCTTGAGCGGATGAGTGGGACAGGACCCACTCGTGCCCGCAGCCAGGAGCGGTGGAGCTGTGCCGCCGGGAGAGGTCTCTGGGGCTGGAGGGTGCCCCTGAGTGCCCACTCAGGCCGGGCCCTGCCCTGCTGCCAGGTGTCCTGGTCCTCACCTGGTTCATCAACAAGTTCCGCATCGTGAAGCTGACGCCCAAGGACCAATTCATCATCGCCTACGGCGGCCTGCGCGGGGCCATCGCCTTCTCGCTGGGCTACCTGCTGGACTACCAACACTTCGACATGAGGGACATGTTCCTCACCGCCATCATCACCGTCATCTTCTTCACTGTCTTTGTGCAGGTGGGGCCGGGCTCGGGGGGCAGGGCCTGCTGAGCAGCCTGCGTCTGTGTGTGCTGAGTGAGGGGCACGGCCCCAGCCCCCCTGCAGCCGGTAGCCCTCAGCCCTGCCCCCAGCCTGCACCCCCCCAGTCCTGCCCCCACCCCGCCCCCCCCTGCCCTGCCCCCAGCCTCCATTGCCCAGCCCTGCCCCCTCACTGTCGCCCTTCTGCCAAAGCTCTGGAGGCTGCCGAGTGGCAGCTGTGCCACACCCACCCTGCTGCCACGGCTGTGCTCTGGGCAGAGGTCTGAGCCAGCTGCTCCCCTCCCTAGGGCATGACCATCCGGCCCCTGGTGGACCTGCTGGCGGTCAAGAAGAAGCAGGAGACCAAACGCTCCATCAACGAGGAGATCCACACGCAGGTAACCCCCTGCGCCCGCCAGCCCTCTGCTCTCTGCCTCTGCCACCTCCACGCTGTAACCAGGGGGCTTTGCCCAGCAGGAGCTGCCCCTAAAGGTGCCCAAGGTAAGGGGGGACTGAGCGAGGGCTCTCCCCATCTGTGTCGTCCAGTGCCCAACTGACCTCGACCTTCCTCCCTGTGCCTGGTAGCTCAGCAGCCTGCTTGTGTAGGACCCTGCAGCCCTCCTGAGGTCCACCCTGGACCCACAGCCCTGCTTTTGCACCTCCTGCGTGCCCTCACCCCTGTCTCAGCGTGGGTGTCGGGGTGGGAGAGGGTGGGCAACAGCCCTGAGAGATGCCAACGTCTTGGACTTTCTCTTCCAGTTCTTGGATCACCTTCTGACAGGGATTGAGGATATCTGTGGTCACTATGGGCACCACCACTGGAAGGACAAGTGAGTGTGGAGGGTGGGGGGCAGCAGTGGGGGAGGTGGGGAAGGGTCTGGCTCAGCACCCAGCAGGTTTCTCAGCCCTGTGCTGCATTTCTCCCTGGACTTGTGGTACCCACACAGGTTCCTTTGGTGAGTTGCAGCCCTGGGTTTGTGCTGGTGGGAACTGAGCTGGCCTGGGCAAGGGATGGGGAGCAGGGTGGGGGTGCTAGGGCAAGGGGAGGTCCTGATGAGTCCCTGCTCCTGTCCCCACGGCCTCGGGCAGGCTGAATCGCTTCAACAAGAAGTATGTCAAGAAGTGCCTGATAGCGGGGGAGAGGTCCAAGGAGCCGCAGCTCATCGCCTTCTACCACAAGATGGAGATGAAGCAGGCGATCGAGCTGGTGGAGAGCGGCGGCATCGGCAAGATCCCCTCGGCAGTCTCCACCGTCTCCATCCAGTGAGCTGCCAGCCTCGGCCTGCTCCCGCCCCTGCCCCGGCGGCTGCCGCCCTGGGGCTCGGCGCCCCCTGCTGGTGGCCTCCGGGCCGGCAGCCGCCGTCACAGCGCTGCCCGTCCGCAGGAACATCAACCCCAAGAGCCTGCCCGTGGAGCGCATCCTCCCGGCACTGTCCAAGGACAAGGAGGAGGAGATCCGGAAGATCCTGCGCAACAACCTGCAGAAAACCAGGCAGAGGGTGAGCTGTGCCCGCACCCTGCCTGGCCCCTTTGCTGCCCTCGGCGTCCCACCAGAAGCCTTTGGGGCCAGCTGTGGCCTTCACCCCCACATTGTCCCTGTTCCCCTACTCATCATGTTCCTGCTCTGTCTCTCCCCCGGAGGCTTTTCCTCGTGGGAAGGGGCTGGGATAGTGCTGGGGGGGAGATTAGCTTGGGCTGAGCCCAGCTTTAAACCCTTGCTGGACCAGGGTGGGTCAAGATCAGTCACTTTGGCAGCACGCAAGGGATGAGCCTCCAGCTTGCCTGGACGTGCCCTGCCCACTGGTGGCTGTTCCATCCATCTCCAAGTGGTGCCATGACCTTCCTTCGGGTTCCTGGGGGGTTTCCTAACCTGGCTCTGCTTTTGGGACTTTCCTGGGAGGGGGTTCCTAACCTGTGTCCTCTCCTGGGGCTTCTCCCAGCTGCGGTCCTACAACCGGCACACGCTGGTGGCTGACCCCTACGAGGAGGCCTGGAACCAGATGCTGCTGCGGAGGCAGAAGGCTCGGCAGCTGGAGCAGAAGGTGCCAAGGGGATGCTGGAGCAGACTGGGGAGGACAGGGTGGCTGGGGGAGGAGCTTCCCAGCCTGGGAACAACATCCTACATGGGGAGGGGGCTGAGGTTCGGATCAGTGAGTGACTACACTCCATGGGGGTCCTCTGACCGCCCCAGGCTCTGGGCAGGTCCTTGCAGCACAGCTGGAAGGGTGCCCCTGTGTGTCCTCTGCATCCTGCTGCTGCATCCTGCTCATCGCTGTGGCCTGGGGTCCCTTCCCTGCCTCCCCTTCCCCATGTGTCCTGGTCGCTGCCATGGAGGTGGTCGCTGTGCTCCCTTGCAGATGAACAACTACCTGACGGTGCCTGCCCACAAGCTGGACTCCCCCACCATGTCCCGGGCACGCATAGGCTCAGGTAGGTGGGACAGGGCTGGGGCACCATTGCTGCTGGCACCTCTCTGGGCATCACCAGCACTTTGGTGTTCCAGCACTTGGACCCTGCATTGTCCTGCACCTCCCCAGCTCCTCCTGCCCCAGCTGCCCCCTCCTGCTCCCCTGCAGTGGTGCAGCCGAGCCCAGGGCTTTGCTCTGCTCAAGCCCAAGCTCTGCCTGAGCAGAAGCTCCCAGCTGGCTTCCCAGCACAATTCCCATGGGAAGTAAGCTTGGCCAGTCATGGACCTGCCCAGAGCTCAGCTCTCTCCATCCACAGAGCCACATTCCTGGCTGTGCCTGCAGCAGCTCTCTGCAGGGATGACGACCAGGAATGCCCAGCGCCAAGGAGCCCTTGGGCTGCCAGCTCCTCTGTCATGCGTTTGGCTTTGCCCTCTTTGGCTCCTCCTGTCCTGCATGTCCTCCCCTGCTCCGGGGACAGCCTGTCGGGGTGTGCCGGGGTGTGCCAGTGCTGCCGGCCCTTGCTGAGCTAGCAGCTAATCAGCAGAGGGCAGCTTTGCCCTTCAGAAGCGACACAGGCCTGGAGCAGCCGCAGCAGGGATGTGGAGATCAAAGAGCAATTAAACAGGAGGCTTGGAAATCGGAGTGAGCCCAGGCCTCCAGCCCCAAACCTGGGGTGCCTTACCTGGGGGTCCCTGAGACCCCCTGCCCCTCCTCCCCAGCTTATCCTGACCCAGTTTGTTTGTGATGACAGAATCACAGAAGGTTTTGGGCTGTCAGGGACCCCCAAAGGTGGTCTTGTCCTACCCCCCTGCAGCAGCAGGGACATCTGCTGGAGCAGGTTTCACCCTGAGTGTCTCCAGGGATAAGGCCTTCACCACCTCCCTGGGCAGCCTCTCCCTGCCCTCACTGTGCAGAGCTTCTTGGTGATGTCCAACCTGTCTCTGCCCTGCTCCCCTCCCAAGCCATTGCCCCCTGCCCTATCCCCACGGGCCCTGTGAACAGCCCCTCCCCAGCTTCCTTGAAGCCCCCCTCAGGTACTGAAATGCTGATGGCATAAGATGGGCCCTGCCTGACCCTCCTCTGCCTCCCCAGACCCCCTGGCCTACGAGCCCAAGGCCGACTCGGAGAACCTGCCCATCATCACCATCGACCCTGCCTCGCCCCAGTCCCCGGACTCTGCGGACCTGATGAACGAGGAGCCCAAGGGCTGCGGCGGCCTCCCGCCCTCTCCCGAGGAGGATGAGGAGGGGCTGGTGATGCGGGTGAAGGAGCCCTCCTCTCCCGGTACTGACGATGTCTTCACCCCGGGGACCGGCGACAGCCCCAGCAACCAGCGGATGCTGCGGTGCTTGAGCGACCCGGGGCCGCGGCCGGAGCCGGAGGAGGGCGAACCCTTCATCCCCAAGGGCCAATAGCAGCTGGAGCTCACCCCGGGGCCGGAGCCTCCCCCCCTGGAACCCTTCATCCCCAAGGGCCAGTAGCAGCTGGAGCCTCACGCCGGGCCGGAGCCTCCCCCCTGGAACCCTTCATCCCCAAGGGCCAATAGCAGCCGGCGGCCGGAGCCTGCCCCTCCGCGGCTTCACTCTCTCCATTCGTTCTCTCTTTGCTCTCCTTTTTGGTTTCCTCTGTCACTCCACTCCGGATTCAGGAAGGGGAGGCCGCCCTGGATGGGTTGGGATCTCCAGGACAGCTCTGCCCAGCAAGCCCTGGGCTGGCCCCAAGGAGCGGGGAAGGAGCCCCCAGGACTCACCAGACTCCGTGGCCTGGGGGTGAAGGACGATCGGGCTCCTGGGACTGGGACCTGCAGGTGCCTCACAGCCCCGGGAAGACCTTTCCCAGAGGCTGCCCACTCAGGACCTGTGAGTGGCTTCTTGGGGTGGCTTTGGCTGGCACAGGGTGGGCGCTGGGGGTGTCCATGGAGCTGCCCCACAGCTTCACCTCTCCCTGGCTTGTCTTTTCCCACCCCCTCGCCTTGCTCCGGTGCAGAGAGATGGGAAGATGGGAGCCGAGGCTCTGCCTGAGGCTGTTGCACCACCACCTCACCTGGCACCTTCCTGGGCACCTCGGTCTCGTGCTGCTGCTCCCTGCCTTGGCCACTTGCCCATGGAGCCAGCGGCCACCCAGGAGCCTCCTGCTGCCCTGCATTTCATGCCAGGTCTTGTTCAATAAATATCCTAGAGCCATGCAGGGGGCGCCAGGTCCCCCCTCGCTTCGAGAGGCCCCCAGGGGCCTCCGTCCCTCCTGGAGCCGCTGTCACCTGTCCCCATGGGGACCTTCTGCCAGCCTTTACCCCTTGCCCGGTGCCAGCGCAGCAGCGGCACCCACTGCTCCTTAACCAAAGATGGGATCTGAGCTCCTTGGGGGTGGGGAGGGGGCTTGGGGGGGTTGCATTTGCTGCGGGGGGGGGGATTGTTTTTGTCATTGCAGCCAAGAGGAGCTGGGGAAGAGCTGGGGAGCAGCTCACCCACTGTGGGGACTTGTTTGGGCTGGCAGGTCGGCAGAGGGCAACGATCTCCCTCCAGAGGGGATGACTGGGGGGCATTGGGGGTCCTGAGTTTGCGAGGGCTCATCTTCCCCCCAAGATTTGGCTGAAAGGAGGCACTGGGTGCTGAGCCCTCTGGGCTCAGGGTGCCCTGCCTCGTACTCGAGCGTGTTGCCTGTTCCTCCACGTGCCACCCAGCTCCCACCTCATGCTACCCCTCTCCGTGGGTGCTGCCTCTCCCATGCCATGGGGGTGCTCACTGCTCCCCCCTACCTGTGCCTGTGCCTTGCCAGGCATCGTTTCTGCCCCGCTGCCTTGGTGGGCACCCATCCTGTGCGCCCACCCCACTCCATGTCCCACCTGGGACCCCGGGGCACCAACCTCAGTGTGGCTTTGGCACAGCGGGGCCAGAGCTGCTGCCGCTGCCTGCTCCCTGCCCTGCTCTGTCTCCAGGAGGTGAAGAAAGCAAACAGTGAAGTGTCTCCTGTGTACAAAGGAAGCAAACCCAACCCGAGAGGCTGTGAAGAGTTTCTTGTTTTTATCATGAATATTCTAATAAATTAACGTTAATTTTTCTGGAGTGCTCCCAGCTCCTGCGCTGCGGCTGCTGCCCTGCCCTGCCGCGGGGCCCTGCCGGCCCGGCTGGAGCACACAGGGACATGGATGGCTCCATCGTGTCCCCAGGGTGCCAACTGTGTGTCCTAGCACAGCTCTGCCTGCCCCAATTCTGTCCCAGGTCTCTGCCTGCACTGCAGTGGGGTTCTGGGGTCTGGTAGCTCTGGCCCCAGGGAAGAGGCTTCAAGGACGTTTGAGCTCTGACTTTTCCTCCTGGGTTTCCCCAGGAGCCCTCCAAGAGGAATCAGCTCCCATCAACAGCCACAACCAGAGAGGGAAGATGCTCAAAGCGGTGCCTGGGGAGGGAGCTGCACCCGGCACAAAACTGCCCTGGGAAAGGCCTTCCCTGCTCCGCTCTTCACCCAACCAAAGGCCTCGCCGGGGGAGGGGTGCCCTGGGGCCGCCAGAGCCTCTCGCTTTTGGCCAGGTGCCCCGGGAGAGCTCCATGGCTGCAACGAGAAGCTGTGATCCAAGGGGGCTGTGAGTCACCCCCTGGGCATGCAGCAGGAGCATCATGGCTGCTCTTGCTCATCTGCTTAAAATACCTGGAACCCGGGGCCACCCCGGGCTGGCACCTGCTCACCACACCTCAGGGCTTCCCCCCTCACCAGGGGCTCCCCAGGCAGGATGAGGCTGGCCAAGTGCCGGCCTTGCACCCTGGATTAAACCAGCACGGTCAGATGGTCGCTGTCCCCTTCACGTCCGCGTTACAGTGAGTTCTGTGCTTGCTCGAGGAGCTGCGTGCAGCTAACCTAGGTCAAAACTGGCACATGTGGAAAGCTCTACCTGTAGAGTCCGTCCCCTGCGGCTGGCACTCTGCCCCCTGCAGCTGGCACTCTGCCCCCTGCAGCTGCATGTGGGGGGCCGGCACCTGCCGCCTGGCTTCCGGACTCCAAGGACACTTCGCAGCGCAGGTTTGCTCAGGTTCATCAATTCCTGTCCTGTTAGCAAAAATCCCTCCACAGCCAAGGACGTGAGGCAGGCGACGCCGTGGGGCAGGTGCTGCCGTGGGGCCCATGGCAGTGCCGGGTTGGTGGATGCCCTCGGTGCACCCTTGTGTGGGGCTGGGGTGACTCATTCCTGGGGCAGCCTTGGTGGCAGTGGAGCCCCAGAGCAGGAGGAGTTGCCTGTGGGTCTTGGCTCTGTGCTCGCTGGAGGAGAGCAGCAGCTCGGCTGGCCCCACCCAAGGAGTGGGAGCACCCAGAGGTGCTGGTCACCCATCCCGGGCATGGAGGGCAAAGCAGGAGCCTGGGGCACCCCCAGCTGCTGCCCGAGCAGCTCCCCAGCCCCCCAGATGTCATCAGGTGTCACGTGTGGCCACCCCTTGGCTTTGGTCACCCTTTAATGGGAGAGCTCCCCAAACCCAGGCATTTCCAGGATATTCTGGCCCCTGTCTCAGAGGATGAGTAACTGCGGAAGGAGGCAGCACTAATGATGCCTCCAGGGGTGGGCTGGGAGCGCTGAGCAACTGCCACAACAGTGCCAAGGTTGGGGGGTGGATGTGCCCCAATGCCTGCCCCCATCTCCCCATGCTCCTCACTGAGGCTTTTCCCTCTGCGCAGCCCCTCCAAGCCCTGCGCCCCCCACAGCTCCCTCCCGTGGTGGTTGGCACTAAGGATAGGAAGAACAGAGGGACCCTGCATGGGGTGATCTTGTCCCTGAGTGTGTGTGTTTGTCCCTCTCCCCACAACCCCATCCACGGGGACCGAGGAGCTGCTGTCCCTGCAGCTGAAGGAGTCTGCCCCGAGGACAGTCAGGAGCAGGGGGAGAGCGAAGGACCCCTTGGCCCCTCACCGCTGCATGAGCAGCAGGGACTGAGACCCCTTGGCAAGGTATCACCCCTGGTGTCCCCAGCCCTGGGCTCTGCAGCCACCCGGGGCGGGGCTCCCGGACAGCTCCCAGCTTTCCCAAGGGGACAGGGCGTGCTGGAGCTGCCACCACCCACTGCCGTGCTCGGCTGGCACCCAGGGCCCACGACCCCAAAGCAAAGGGACCGACCGATGTCCTGCCAGGCTCCGCTCAGTGGCACTGGGAGGCCTTTCCCTTGTCACAGCTCTGTCAGCACAAGCCAGGCCCAGCAAAACAGCCTCTGGTGTCACCAGGGAGCCACCGAGCTTGGGACACACAGGCCACGGAGGGGACTGGAGGGACAGGGACACTGTGCGGCTCGAGGGGGCAGCCCTGTCCCCGCCTCACTCTAGTGGCGTGTCAGTGCCATGTCCCCCTCTCCGTGCTCTGGCAGTGCCGTGTCCCCTCCGTGCTCCCCGGGCAGCGTTTTGCAGCGGCCGGGGGAGGTGACAGGAGCCATTCCCCAGCCGTGTGTCACCTGCACTAATGACATCCTGCGCTCCCTTTCATCTCGGGGCTCCGAGGTGGCCCTCGGCGGGGCAAAGGCGTCCTGGTGTCATCGCTTCCAGGAGAGGCTGGGGCCGTGGGGGAAGCCCGAGGGTCCCCGCTGCCGACACGAGGACCCCGGGCTGAGAGCAGCCCCTCATGCCAGGCAGTGAATGCTCACTATGCAGCCGTGCCAAATTCTACCTTGCCATGGCCTCTTTCGGCGACTGGGGCCACCTGGGGACAGGGAGGCAGCTGCTGGCACGGTCCCAGGGACGTGGGTGCCCTGGCGGCGAGCAGCGGTGGCATCCCTGGGATGGGCTGTGAGCGGAGCTGGATGGGGGATGCGGCAATCGGGAAGTGTCTGGGAGTGATGTTTGCTCAGGGAGGTCTTGGGCACAGCAGTGCGGGAGGGTTCCGCCTCCTAAACCCACAGCGGGCACGGGGAGGCAGCACGTGCATGGGGACAGTGGCACAGGCATGGGCATGGTGCCATGTGTGCGGGGACGGCAGCTTACATGCAGGGGACAGCGGGCATTTGTATGGAGACGGTGGCAGGTGTGTATGGGGATGGGTGGCATCTGCATGGGATGGCACCTCCACGGGGACAGCTCGATCCTGTGTGGGAACAGCTGATGTTTGTGCGTGGGTCAGCCCAGCCATGCACAGAAGTGCCCGGGGCCAGCTGCCACGGGCACGGGGACAGCCAAGGAGTGCTCGGGGACAGCCTGGGACGCGGCTGATGTGCGCACTGTGGCAATGCCGGAGGTGGCTGCCGTGAGAGCGGGGCAGCAGGAATGCCCCCACCCTGGCAGAGAGCGTTGCTGCTCCCCCGGGGCAACGCTGGGTGACGTTGGTGGCTCCAGGAGAAGGGCTTGGTCCCTGCTGCTCGCTGAGGGAGCTGGCACACACCCTGCTTAATGGCGGGTGGGACAGAGCCGGTCCCACGCGAGGCAGCGAGTCCCCAACAGCTCTCTGCACCTCAAGGTTGGACTTTCACTCCCTGCCCACTCCTCCAGCTCCTCCAGTCCTTCACCCCCCAACTCCCACCCTGAGCAGCCCACACCGTGCCCCTGCCCCTCTTCATGGCCCTGGCAGGGGGATGCCCTGTTCCTGGTGGGAACACGCCAGGGCACGCCCAAGCTCCTCCCCGGGTGATTCCCCGGTGGGGCGAAGCCGAAGTCCCCCAGGCAGGGCTGGGATCCGTGGGATGAGCAGGACCATGACACCTGCAAGCCTCTGACCCCTGCCCGCTCCCCCAGCCCAAAGGGGCTTCGCAGCCCTGGTGCCTGCAGCCAAGGCAGGCCCCCACCTGGCACCCCAGACACTGATCAGTCCTTAACTGCCAGCAAAGCAAACGCGGCCCGGGCTGGCCCCTGCCGACCTGGGAGGAAGCAGCCTGGCTGCCGTTCTCTACCCTGGGTGCTTTGCCGGCGGCTCCTCGGGACAACGGATGGGGATGGATGGGGAGCAGCATCTCAGCCGGTCCGGCTGCAGCTCCTCAGCATCCTGGAGTGGCCTCCATGTGCTCTCCAGAGCCATCCACGGCTTCGCTGCTCGCAGCCCGGGCAGCACCAGTGCCCAACTCCCAGCTCCTTCCAGGCCCCCAGCTCGCTTCCAGGGATCAGCAGCACTTCGCTCACCCCCGCAACTCCACGGCCACATCCTGCTCCACCACGCAGGGCTGAGGCCGAGCCCTTCCTCCTGCACCCCAGTCCCCCCGGCTGAATGTCTGGGATGGGGCAGTGGGGTGGATCCTGATCCCCAAAGCCATTTGGCCTCTCTCTGGATCTTGGGAAACTTCTCCCGATGCAGATCCTTGGCCGATAGGATCAGAGAGGTTTTGCAACCCGAGGCGGCTGCCTGACTTTTTATCATGCTCCTTGGAAAATCACTTCCCAGCAGGGCTCTTCCCACACCCCGACTCAGACCCTCGCGGGGGGTGTCCTGGAGCAGCGTTTGATCCCTGTGGAGATGCCTGATGGAGCCACACAGCGATCCCAGTGTGAGCCAGAGTGAGCTGCTGCAACACACGAAGCTTCCCCAGCAGAGCGGACTACAGCTCAGGGTCAGGACTTGGGGGCCCCCTTGCACCCCCGGCTGTGGCTGCTCCTGAACACCTCCTTGCCCCCAGACCCTGCCATCACTTCTCTGCTCTTCCCACAGCCAGCTCCATCTGCCAGTAGCAGACCCCTGGCACGCAGGAGAGGACAGGGAGCAGCCATGGAGCAGCAGTCTGGGGATGGACCTCGCAGCTTGGGCAAGCTCTGGCGTGAGGCAGGACTGGGGGTCTAGGGGCTTTCGGGGGTGCTCTGGCTGCAAACCCTTGCAGAGGTACAAAGCATCCATCAGTGCTGGCTCACTGCCCGGCAGGGCTCCAGGCTTTTAAGGATGGATCCCAGCTCCCAGTAGGAACTGGGGAAATGGGAGGGATGGCTGCAGATGCAGAGCCTGGAGCAGCGCCCGCCCGTCCGCAGGGCATCGGGCACCGGCTCGGCGGGGAGCTCCTTCCTGGAGATGTCTGCAGGGTTAAAGGCTGTGGAGAAACGAACTCTTCAAAGGCATGGGAATGGCTGGGATGAAGGGAAATGGGTGGCCAGCGGCTGGGGACAGGCTGCCCCGGGGAGGAGGAGATGGCTTGGCCAGCAGGGAGGCCACCTGATGCGTTTTAAGGGCTGGGAGTGTCCAGCATTAGGGTCCTGAGCTGGTGAGCTCCATCACTCTAGTGCCAGAGCTCCCTGAAGGTGGCTGATGTGGTGAGCCTCTGGGGACACTGGTGGCCAGGGAACAAGAGAGGGTCCTGGGTGGGGGTGTTAGGCTGAGGGTCATGGGGCTGGGGGCTGTCAGTGGAGTATCACACCTTAGGGTGTCAATGGGATGTCAGGACGTGGCATGGCAATGCCATATCAGACCTTGGGGTACAAATGGGATGTCAGGATGTGGGGTGGCAATGCCATATCAGACCTTGGGGTACCAATGAGGTATCAGGATGAGCGGTGGCAATGCCATATCAGACCTTGGGGTACAAATGGGGCACCAAGGCTCTGGGCATCAGCGGGGATTCAGACCTTGGGGTGTCGCTGGGGCCCTGGCCATGGGTGTCAATGGGGTGTCAGGATATGGCCATCCGTGAGGTGCCAGGTATTGGGCATCCATGGGGATCTATGGGTATCAATGGGTGTCGATGAGTACCCATGAGAGTCACTGCGAGTCACGGGTGACCAGTGGGGACCAGTGGGGACCAATGAGGATCGATGGGGATCGGTGGGAACCAATGGAGCGTCGCTGTGACAGACGTCCGGCCCAATCAGCGCCGGGATTCCCGCACGCCGCGCGCCGCACGGAGGGGCGGGGCACCATGGCCCGGCCACGCCCACTTTCCGTACTCGCTCTTTTCGATTGGTGCCTAACCCAGGCCCATCCTTCACCTTGGACCTATGAGAGCGCCGGAGCGGCGGCGCGGCCCAGAAGGGATTGGCTGCGGGGCCAGGCCAATGGGGGCGCGGCCGCTCCGGCCCATATAAGGCAGCGGCGAGGCGCGGGCAGCGCAGTGCTGAGCGCAGCCGGGGTGGGTGGGGAGCGGCGGGGCCGGTTCGCTGCAGCCTCCTCTCGGGCACCGACCGCGCCTCGCCGCCGCCGCCCCCCGCGGGAAGCAGCCCTCGCAGCTGCCCTGGGCCGCTGCAGTTTGTCTTTCTTCCCTCCCGTTGTGGTCGCTGACTTCTCGCGGCGCTTCCGGCTCGTTTCCGGCTCGTTTCCGGGTGACTCGCGCTCCTTTTCCGGCGGCGTTGCGGCGGGGAGGGCGATGCTGGCGGCGGCGGCGGGGCCCGCTCTGGGCGGCTCGGAGCAGCGCTTCAGCGTCCTGACCTGGGAGCAGGTGCAGCGGCTGGACCAGATCCTGGGCGAGGCTGTGCCCATCCACGGCCGAGGAAACTTCCCCACGCTCTCCGTAAGGCCTCTCACCATCGTCCAGGTGAGACCCGCAGGGCACCTCTGGGCCCGGGTAGGCCGCGGTGAGGCCCGAGGGATCGGGTGGAAGGGCCTAGGGAGGTTGTGAAGGTCCGGGTGGGCCGTGGTGGCCCCCGGGGGTCGGGTTGGCCCGCCCTGGTAGGCCGCGGTGAGCCCCGGGGGATGGTTTGGGACTGGGGGGGGTGGCGGTGCAGACCGGGCCCCGCCGCTTCTTTGGACTCTGCCCTGCTCCCGTGGGGGTCAGGGAGAAAATAAAAGCGCTGAGGCAGCGGTAAGCGGCCGCCGGGCCCTGCGCCAGCCGCCCGGGCACCCTCCGCCTGCCCCCTCCCCGGGCCGGCCCGCGGCGCTCCGGGCAGAGCTCCCGGCCCCTGCGGAGCCGAGCCGGCCGGGTGGGAGTCCTGGCGGGACTGAGGATGCCCCGGGGGAGCTTTACAAGCCGAAGAACCCGCAGCTATCGTGCGGGGGGTGCCGGTGCTGAGGGTCGCGGTGGGGCTGGCTGCTCGACCCGGGGGGTGCTGCAGAGCTGTGTAAATCATGCAGGAGCCTCTTGGGAAGAGGCTTCCCTGAAAGCTCAGGTGCTTCAAGTTTGTGCCTGCTCCCTGGAACTGCTGCAGCTTGCAGCGTGGATCCTGCTTTGCTTTCCTCCCGTCCTGTGTTCCTCTGTATCGCTCGAGATGATTCGGTGCCCAGGGAGCTGCCAAACGCAGGTGGCAGAGGGGTCCGCGGAGCTGCTGGCCGTGCCGGGCTCGTGTGCTGTAGCAGGCAGTCATCAGCGTCAAAAGCAGATTAGATGTCGGTGTCCTTTGATTCTTGACACACTGACTGTGTGCTCCCGACCATGCCGAAGCCCTGATCTTGTTCAAGAGCTCCTGTTAGTTTAACCATAAAGTAATACCCCTGCTTAATGTTAAACCAACAATGCAGCTGGGATAAGCTGATGCATATTCATGTTTGGGAGGCAACTTCATTCCTCAGTAATGACTCATCAAATGTAGACTCGGGCATGTTAGCTTCGCTTTGGAAAGGCTGCTCGCGAAGCTGGCGCTGAGCTGCCTCTCACAGCAAACTCAGCAGCAGCATTTCTGAGCCTGGGCTGCAAGGGAAATGTTTTGACTTAGCCTGGAAGACAGAAAGGTGACGTTTGAAAGGCTCTGCTCTACAAAAGCCTCGGCTGTTCTCGGATTCCTCGAGCTCCTGCTGCATCTGTCGGGGCCAGAAGTGCTTAGTTTTTGGCTGCTGAAGCCTTCAGAGTGAGTGACAGAGCAGAGCTGTGGGCAGGGCACTGCCTCTGGGTTGTGCAAGGCCAGGGAGGCTCGGTGCTGGTTAAAGCCCAGCCTGGTGAGGCATCAGATGTTCCACCAGTGACTGCTGCTGGCTTTTCTGAGCAACCTGAGCTAGTGGGAGGTGTCCTTGCCCGAGGCAGGGGTTTGCACCTGGGTGAGCTTTAAGCTCTCTTCCAAGCCAAACCAGTCTCATTGTATGATTCCAGTGCCTGGCTGTCAGAGCTGGTGGAGGGGATGCTGCCACCAACCTGGAAGACAGAGTGGCCGAGGGCTGTGCTGCTGCCCCTGCTGTAGGGCTGACTAATGTGACACAAGTAAGCAGAAAGGCAGGCGGCTGTTGAGTGCCTGCTGCTGGGGGAGGTCTGCTGCTGTCAGGCTCAATTAGCTGAACCACACGGAACGTGAGGTGCTGTTTTGGGAGGCAGGTCAGCAGCTACCTAACCCTGGAAATATCCAACCCTCGGGGTGTGGGGGGGAAAGACCAAATACCTGAAGCCAGAGAGATGTGCTTCGAGTTGAGACAGGTTGGCAGGAGCCTGCTGTCCTCAGGGAAGCAGCAGCAGGGCTCTCTGCTCACAACTCTCTGCAAGCTGGAGTGGTTTGAGAGATCTGGGCCAAGACTGACTTGAGCAGTTGAGGTTTTTTTCTCCCTCCTTCCCTGATTGCATCTCGCACGGGTGGACCTGTAAGCCTGGAGCTTATGGGTCTGAAAGGCTGTGGGTCCTGAGCTGCGCTCAGAAGGTCCTTAAGCAGATGTTCTTTGGGGCTAGGAAATAATCCTGCAGGAGATCTTCTCAGAGGGCTGGGCCTGGCTCTGCATCTGACACCTCTGTGACCTACATCTTGTCTCTCTAAGCCTAATGGCACAGAACTCAGCTCCACAAGTGGTGCTGGGGCTGTGCCTGGGGTGAGTGACTCTGGTGACTGATCAGCTGGCAGCAAATCCTCCCTGGGAACTCCCCAGGATCAACTGGGTGATGTTTGCTCTCTATGGGGGAATAACCCTGGGGCTCTTCTAGGAGCAAATTGAATTTTCAGGCTATCAGCCTTGGGAAACAGCTGGGTTGGATGTGCTGGGGGGGACTTGGGACTTCTGATGGTGAATGGCTCACTGGTTAACTGTTGCCTGGCATGTGACTGTCACCATTCAGCTGGCAAGGAGCCCGGGCACATTTCTGGTCTGAGCAGTAGTGGCTCATGTCAGGCAGCAGCAGGGAACACAGTGGCCGAGAAGCTGCATCCCGAAGGTTAGCAACCTCCAAGCTCAGACTCGTTCACCAGTTGGCACCCAGGTGTCTTCTGGTCGTGAGGGCACCCGGAGGCAGCGGAGCCTCACTGGTGTGGCCTTCAGCTTGCTCACCAAGAGGCCTGTGATGTGCTGAGGGTTGTGTACTGCAGTCCCTCCCCTCCTCGGTGGAGGTTCTTCTGAACGGAGCTCCACAGCTGCTGAGACTCGCGGAGCTGCAGTGCTCTGATGTCACCCAGAGCTGTCAGCTGAGGAGGGCTTGGCCCCTCTGAAGTTTTGAGTCTCATGGGACAGCCTTGCAGGGCTGCACAGCCTGGTCAGACTGGCTTCCAGTGCTGCCAGTTACCCATTTTATCCTGAGCTTGGACTCTTTCAAGTTGTAGCCTTGCTCCAAGCACTAGGTGAGCTGGGACTTGGGACACCACATAATTGCTGGAGAGGAACATGAAAGCAGGATGAGAGAAGGGAAGAGCCTCTGGTGGAAGGTGTGAGCTTAATCTTCTTGGGATCTTGGAGCTCAGTTAAACTCAAATTATAAGCTGGTGTCCAGCTGGTTCAGTTCATGGTCTTGGGGTTACTTCAGCCTCCTGCGTGTTAGGTAATCAGGCAAATGATTCAGCTTCACTCGGCTGAACAAAGCTCTGGAGGGACTGGTGGGTGTGCCAGGCCTGAGCAGGCAGCACTGAAATCTCTGGAGTAACACCCTGAAGATGAAAGCTGCCTCCTGTGCTTGATAGGATGCCAAGGGCACCACCAAGCTCTGACACACTGGAAATTGTTAGGGTACACTTACGAGTCAGGACAGGACTCGGCCGGGCTGGGGCTGCTGAGTGCCTCTGACATCTTGATCTGCCTTTAATGCATCTTGACAGGTGAAGAGGATGGCCAAAGGCAGAGAGCAGCCCTGATGAAATCAGCAGGGACTGCCACAGACTGGCATTTGGAGGCCTCTGGTCTGCCTGGTCTCTGCTGGATGGCTGGGAGGGCCGGCTGCAGCTAGTGGGGCTGGAGCTCTGTGCTTTGGTGGGGGAGGAAGGGCTGCAGCTGCCAGCACAGCAGGAGCAGCTGCTCCTGTGCAGAGGCCTCTAGTGCGGGGGAAGAGCCTTCCCGGGTGCCCTGTTCCCCATGGGTGGCTTTGCCTTTGCCTGCTCCCTGCTGCTGCTGACTGCTGTCTGTGTCGCAGGTGGTGCGCAGCCGGCTGGAGCAGAAGGGGGTGGCCGTGCAGGACGTGCGGCTGAACGGCTCCGCTGCCAGCCACGTGCTGCACCAGGACAGTGGCCTGGGCTACAAGGACCTGGACCTCATCTTCGGCGTGCGCCTGAAGAGCGAAGAGGTCTTCCAGCTGGTGAAGGATGTGGTCATGGACTGCCTGCTGGACTTCCTCCCGGAGGGCGTCAACAAGGACAAGATCACCCCCATGACGCTGAAGGAGGCCTACGTGCAGAAGCTGGTGAAGGTCTGCAACGAGAGCGACCGCTGGAGCCTCATCTCCCTCTCCAACAACAGCGGCAAGAACGTGGAGCTCAAGTTCGTGGACTCCCTGCGGCGGCAGTTCGAGTTCAGCGTGGACTCCTTCCAGATCGTCCTGGACTCCCTCCTGCTCTTCAGGGAGTGCTCCGAGAACCCCATGGCCGAGAACTTCCACCCCACGGTCACCGGGGAGAGCATGTACGGCAACTTCGAGGAGGCCATGGAGCACCTGCGCAGCAGAGTCATCGCCACCAGGAGCCCCGAGGAGATCCGCGGGGGGGGGCTGCTGAAGTACTGCAACCTGCTGGTGCGGGGCTTCAAGCCGCGCTCGGAGGCGGAGCTGAAGGCGCTGCAGCGCTACATGTGCTCCCGCTTCTTCATCGACTTCCCCGACATCGGCGAGCAGCAGCGCAAGCTCGAGTGCTACCTGCAGAGCCACTTCGTGGGCATGGAGGGCAAAAGGTATGACTATCTGATGACCCTGCACAGGGTGGTCAATGAGAGCACAGTCTGCCTCATGGGACACGAGAGGAGGCAGACCCTGAACCTCATTGCCATGCTGGCCGTGTGGGTCCTGGCTGAGCAGAACATCATCCCCACGGTCACAAACGTTACCTGCTTCTACCAGCCAGCTCCCTACGTCAGCGAGGTGAACTTCAGCTACTACATCACCCACGTGCAGCCCTTCCTGCCCTGCAACCAGCCCTACCCGACGTGGCTGCCCTGTAACTGAGCCAGGGGCTGGCCTCTGCCCAGGTATTTCCTTGCCTTGGGGAGTGGGGAGGGTGGGAAGGAGGTGCAGAAAATAGAGAAAAGACTAAAAAAAACCCAAAAGACATAAAAAAAAAAAAGGACAAAAGAAACCTTCCTGGAGCTGCAACGAGAGGAAACTTCCTGGACTCTTGCTTGAGTGTCTCGTTCCTGGGGTGGCTGGGACGAGCCCCATCCGCTGTGCAGTGGGATGGAGCCTGGATGCACCTGGACCTTTGTTGGGAAGATTCATTGTTTGTGGAATTCTGGAGGCGATGGAGGAGGGTGGGGAGGGCTGGGGAGGGGGTGTGTGTGTGAGGGAGATTGTAGAATTACACTGAGGTAGAGCTGCACTGCCCCGGAGGGGCTCTGGACTGGTTGGAGTTTCAGTGTGGGAGGTGTTGGAGGTGTGCAGGTCTGGTCTGCGCTTCCCGAGGAGAGGAGCCAGAGCGGCAGAATTCCTTCGAAGGACCAAAGAATCCTGTTAAGTGCCTGTAACAAACACAACTGTACTGTAACCCTCAGCATCTGCTCTGCAGGGGCCAACATCCCAAGAGCTTGAGTGGGAAGTGTCCCGAGAGGAAAAATGTTTCTGTTAGGTGTTTTGGGGGGTGGGGTGGGGACAGGGAGGGTCTTAAGATCATTTCTAGTGACCTGGCTGAAGCAGGTTCTGCCTGAGGTGTTTTCGCGTGGCTTTGGCTGCCTGGGAAGGACCAGCTGTAGCAAAGAGCTGTCAGAGCAGAGTTGGAGCAGCAGGGGTGGGCTGTGGGTTCCTAAACAGCAAAACCCAAATACAAAGGTGTGTGGGGGCAGAGCATGGTGGGAAAAGCTCTGGAGCAAAGGCAGCAGGGGCCCACGGCTGAGGTTGCTCAAGCTCCTAAGTCTGCAGTGCCAAAGTGTGGCTGTGCACAGCAGTGCCGAGGCAGAGGATGTGCCCAGGAGCCTGCCCCAGGCTGCCGAGCCCGGGTCTGTATTTTCTAGGGGAGTCTGAGCTGCTGCTCACTTGGTTCTCCTTTTGGCATGCAGTGTGGGTTGTAAGCACAAAGCCAGAGGCCAGCTGGGACACCTGGGGGGATGAGGCTTGAAGCACAAACCAGTTAGCTCCCTGGTCAGGTCTCTCCAGTTGCCTCCATGCTGAGGGCTGGTGGTGGCCCTTGTGTTCTCTTTGGAGGTGGGGCAGAGCTCCTCCAGCCTCCCTGGCTGGGGGTCTTGCCCCAGCACTAGGGCAGGTCCTGTCTTCACCATCAGCCTGGTTGCAGCTGTGTGATGCCACCTGTGAGCCACAGAGCATTTGACGTTCATCCTCTAGCCAGAAATGGAGCTTGGGGGGGGTGGGGAGGGGAGGTTGTGCAGAAGTCAGTTTGCCTTAGGAGAAAGTTTTGTGTCCTTGACAAACCCTCTGGTGCCCTGAGGGCTTTGGCTTAGTCCAGGGTGGCTTTGCCTGGACTGGTGTCTGGAGCTCAGTACTGGCTGAGGTGCCAGGATTGCTGTGCCCCTTCTCCCCAGAAATCATCTCAGAGCTGACCTCAGCATGGGGCAGAGGTGGGCAGGCAAGCAGACACCCCCAGAGGTGCTGGTGCCAGAGGTGCTGTGCTTGAGTATCTGGAACTTGGGGGGTTTGTTGGGATTGTTGTGACACCTGTACCAGCTGGGCAGTTGGAATGCTCTAATAAAGACTAGATCCTTGGAATGTGCAGAGCCAGCTCTGGAACCTTCTTTGGGCTGGGGGCAGTGTGGAGTTGGGAGTAAGGGGTGTGGGGGTGGGAGTCGTTTGGGGGCTCTTGCACTTAACATGAACTAACCAGTTTGGAGTTGGTGCAGCTTTGCTTCCTGCCCAGGCAGAGCCAAAGCAGTGGCACTAACCAGGTAGTTAAGCCAGGTCTAACCAATGCCAGGTCTAACTCTCCCTGCAGAGCAGCTTTGCCTTCATGGGCAGGGCTGGTGGGGAGGCTCAGCTGCAGCCCAGTACCTCCCCTCTGCCCAGAGCCTAAATCCCTCTGGTGGGAGCTTGAGATGATTTTTTTTTTCTCCAGTGCAAGGTAAAAGTGGCTCAGGGCTGCTGGGGGAGCTCCTGTGTGCCACCCGCACGGCTTCAAGGGAGGAGTTGTTGAGTTCTTGCATCCTAAAGCCCAGCTGAGCACAGGTGGTGTAGCCTGTGCTGACAGGCTGCTGACCCCTGCTGCAGGTCCCAGCAGATTCCCTCCTTCCCTTGGAAGTTGTCCAAACGATTCCCTGCAGCCAGCAGCTCGGCAGGGGCAGCTGCCCTGCAGATTGTGCTTTTGGTTTGTGGAGTGTCTGTGCTGGCAGCTCTGGCCGGGCTCAACTGTTCCGAGCCCTTGCAGTGGTGCTGTGCTGCCTCCCGGGAGGGCCCAGGGGCGATTCCGGGAGCTACCCTCGGGTTTGTCTTAAATGTCTCTTTCCTACACCTGTACCACTGTGTCAGCCGCGGCCTGACAGACTCACTCGATTCTTTCGAATCTGTTACAATAAATACAGTGTATTCAACCCTCTGCCGCCTCCGCCTCTGTCTGCTCTGCCCTGACCCAGCCTCCGCACCAGCTCCTCACCTGGAGAGGGCCGAGCTGGCTTCCCGCTGCTGGGCGCTCAGCCTGCTTGGTCCCTCGAAGCAGCCAGAGGAGCCCGGGGGGGGATAGGTGCTGGCAGGCAGCTCTGGCAGGTCTCTATTTATAACCCTGTTCTTTGGTGCTGGGCAGCTCCCCCTCGCCTGCGGCTCCTCGAGTTGCTGCGGGGGGGAGGGTGGCGGTGGGGAGCAGAGAGCCCTGCTCGCTGTGGGGGTGTTGGGAGGCTCTGGCTGGTGGCTTTTCGTGGCTTCGTTCTTTGTTGGCCTTGAACAGCAGAGAGTTGCTGGAGTGGTTAAGATCAGCCTGATTGTAGCTGGCCCAGCTGCAGGGCAGCTCCTCTGGGAAGGAGGAGGCTGAGAGGCTCTGAGTGGTTTCTCTCCCAGCAAAGCTTGAATCTGCTGCTGTTCAGGTCAGGGATGCCTGGGAGCTGCCTGTAGCTGGGTGCAGGCTCCTCCAGCTCTGGCTGCCCTCCAGCCTAAGACGCAGCTTCACTTCCCCTTGCCTGGGCTGCAGGCAGCTCTGGTTCCACTGCAGCAGCGGAGCTGACCAGGTGCCAGTGCCCTTTGGGGCAAACTCCCTGGCTCTGTCCCCAGATGTTCACAGCCTGGAGCCAAAGCTCCTTTGACAACTGCTCTAGGTTGTTCTTGCTGGGTTTGCACCAGGTGAGGTGGTGTCCCTGTCACCTGCTTGAGCAGGACTCTGCTCTTGCAGAGCTGATTTCTCTCTCAGCCCCTTGGCAGTGAGTTGGATGTGTGGCTGCTGCTGGCACTCGCCAAGCTGCTGCCTTCCCTGAGCGTGTCTCACGCCTGGGAGTGGCACTGAAATAGCTGCCTGGTTCATCAGCTGCCTGCTCAGTGCCAGTGCCTGGTGCTGCCATGGCTGCTGATGCTCTGAATAAGCTGCCTCTGGATTTGTGACCCTGAGCAGAGCAGCAAAAGCCCTGACGGCCACTGGCCATTGTTGGAGTGGATCAGGCAGTACAAAGGGATGGTGGTGGAAAGTACTGGTGCTGATCAGAAAGGAGCTATCAATGTTTACCACTCGGATTTGGGGCCCTCTTTTGTTGGCTGTCGATTAAAAAACCCAAACTGTTTTCTGGCAGCCTGGAGCCTCTTTGGTGCGTTTTGGGCAGAGGTGATGGACAGGGCAGGATGTGCCCGTGGTGGTGGTGGTGAGTGCTGACTGCTTCTCTCAGCCCTGAGTCTGAAGCTTTCCTTCCAGGCAGGACAGAGAAGGTGGCAGTGGCTCTGCCCCAGGTCTCTATATTTAGAGCCTGGTCTGCTGCCCGTGGCAGAGTGGTCTGGGTTGTGCTGGCAGTGCCCAGCTCAGCTGTGGTCAGGAGTGGAGGAGCCCACGCTGCAGTCTGTGTGGGCACAACACGTGCCCTGCAGCACCTCGGCAGAGCTGGGAGGGGAGCAGTGCCCTCAGCGGTGCCCAAGCCCACTCAGGGCGCCACCAGAGCGTGTCCAGGGTGTGCAATGCAGCACTCCAGACTGCAGCCCTCCCTGCAGCAGCTTTCCCTCTGGCTGAGCTCCAACACCACTGCCGCGGCAGGAGCAGCTCTCAGCCTCCGGGCTGCAAGCAGCATCTTGCTGCAGCATCTTGCTCCAGCCTCCTGCTTTCAGCTGCCCTTCAGCTGTCAGCTCGGTGCTGGGGCTGGCACCATCTGTATGCAGGCGGGCAGCTAGACCCAGCCTGGCATTCAGTCTGGCTCAGCCTCTCCGGTGAGGGGAGCAGCCTCCCTCCCTCCCTCCCTGCCTGCCTGCCTTCCTCCTCGGTAGCTGCCGGTGGTAGCTGTGCCATCTGAGCTCACACGGCGGGAGCAGCCTGGCCCCGCAGCTCCCCTTGCCATTTATAGCCGTGTCTGGGCTCTCCAGCACTCGTAGCCTGCCGCTGCCAAGCACGACACAAATACTCCATTGACAGGGACGTGCCAGAGGGCAGCTGGCTCCTGCTGTGGGACTGGGATGGAGCTGAGCTGCTGGGGGATGGCACAAACTTGGTTCCTTTTGCTGTGGGCCTGAGGCTGGGAAGCAGCTGAGCTGTGGGGTGAAGAAGGCTGATGGTGAGGAGCTGTGGTGTAGAGCCTCTCCTGTCTGATCTCTGTGCCCTGGCTGCTGGAGGTCCTGGTTCAGGCTTTCGTGTGCCAGACAGGGTTTCAGCTCAGGTCAGAGCGGGTTTAGAGGCAGGAAAGTGCACCCGAAGGTGCAGCTGCTCTGCGTCTGCAGCCTGCAGCTGTTGCACAACTGAGCCATCGCATAGGCCAGGAGTTGTCCTTGCGCCCCCAGCCCCAGCGCACTGCACTTCCCTCCAGCCATGCCAGCGGGAATCAATGGCACTTCCAGGAGGGAAGAGGGCTGGTGGGCAGCAGCACGGCCTGGAGGCAGGCGCTGGGCAGGAGCGGTGCCAGGCAGGTGCGGGGCCATGTGTCAGCTCTTATCTCTGCCCTGCGAGCCAGCACACGCAGCCAGCAGCTCCCCTCCTGCTGCCAGGCTGCCGTAGCCCTTCCCACCTCTGCCCCTGGCCAGGGCTCTCTTTGGTGACTGATGGAGCCATCTCACAGAATCATGGCATGCCAGGTTGGAAGGGCGCCCAGGGATTATCTGCTCCAGCCTCTCTAGGTGATGGTGTGGTCAAAAGCAGCTGGCACAGCAGCCTGGCAAGCTGAGTCTGCAAGCTGAGCCTGCAAACTGCCCAGTTCAGGGCAATCCACCGCTGCCCCTGGGAGATGGTTCCAGTGTCCAACTGTGCTGATGGGGAAACATCTTCTGGAGTACAATAGAATGCCCCCAGCAGGACCATGTCCCCATCACCCCTTGCCCTCTCCATGGCACTGCTTGTCCAGAGGGAGTCTCCATCCTCCTGGCAGCCTCCCTGTCCTGTCCATGGTGGCAAGGTCTCCCCTAAGCCTCTGGGGCACCCAGCTGCCGGCAGCAGGGTGGTTGGGTGGTTGCTCCTTGTCCTCCCCTGCCAGCGCAGCGCATTCTGCCTCCTTATCTGCCAGCCCCCAGCCGGAGCGGTGCCACTCTGCCGGCAGCGCAGCAGCCACGAGCGGCTCCAGGCTGTTTGTGTGGCCTACATTTGTGCCTTGTAATCCAAGGAGGGGCTGGGTGCAGGACCCTGCAGCTCTGCTCCCGCAGCAGCAGCCTGGCGTGGCTGGAACTGGTGATTACTTTAAGCATCCCTCTGTGAGCTGCAATTAGAGGCTGCTTGGGCTTGAAATTTGCGTGGCCAGGTCCTGACTCAGAGCTGCTGCCCTGGGCAGTGCTGCCTGCATTCCTGCCAGGCTGGACACAGGTTAACCGCCCTGCCTCAGCTGCCACCCGTGGAACGTGTTGAGCTAGTTCCTGCCCCTGCTCCTCCTCCTCCCCTAGACCATCCCTGCGTACTCCTGAGCCTGAAGGCTGAGCATCAGGGTGCAACCCCCCCTCACAGAGGGCTTTTCTTGCTGCCACAATGAGGCTTGGAAGGAATCAGTCCATGAAAATCCTGGCCCCATCCTCTTGCCCTCCAGCTCTTGCTGAGCACTTAGCAGATCCCTCTGGGGCTGCTCTTCTCCAGGGTCAGCAGCCCCAAGGGCTCTCAGCCTTTGCTCCTCACATCTTCCATGGAGGAGCTTAATTCATAGATCCATGGAATGGGTTGGGAGCTCATCCAGTCCCAGCCCCTGCCGTGGGCAGGGACAGCTCCACCAGCACAGGTTGCTCAAGGCCTCATCCAGCCTGGTCTGGAACACCTCCAGGGAGGGGACAGGCACAGCCTCTCTGGGCACCCTATGCCAGTGTCTCCCCACCCTCACTCTGAGGAATTTCTTCCTCATCTGCAGTCCCAATCTGCCCTCCTCAGGCTCCAAGCCCCCAGAAACCTGCCCTGGTTCAGATGTTCTCAGGATCCCAGGGCTGCCATCCTGAGCTGGCTCCAGGGCCCTGACTGTGGGTGGTGGGCACAGGAGGGTCGTAGTCCTTTCCCATGGTGACAGCCACCTCTGAGGACCTGCAGAGCATGTGTGGCCTCCCCCGTGGCCCCGAGGCTGGCGCAGGGGTGGCTGTGGTGGTTGTGCCCTGTCCTCCCGCCGTGGGCACCCTTTGAAGCCAGCTGCTGGCTTGGGACTGGGTGCTGCGGTTCCAGCTCGTGCTCGGCGGGCACAGGGCACTGTGACTAAGCCACATCCTCACCCCCAGCCCACGTCAGGAGTGACCTAAGCCTGGGAGGGGCAGGGTGCCCTCCACCTCCCACGAATGCGCAGGGAGCTGGAGCTGGGCAGCGTGGCTAACAGCAGTAATTGGCCGGTAGTTAATTAGCTGATGAGTTGTTCTCCCCTGGCAGGCTGCCTTGGGGCCAGCCTCAGCCCAGCCACCCTGAGGCCATCCTGGGCTGCACAGGGCGGCCAGGAGAGACCCCAGGGACAGGCTCTGTTCCCCAGCCAGTTCCCAGTTGGACCAACCATGGTTTCTCCAGTGCCAAATCCAAATCCAACCTCTCTGCCATCCCTCCAGTCCCGTGTCTCCAAGCAGCTCTTTCTCTGCTCCTAGAGATGGGGAGAGTAAAAGATGTTCATAGAACCACCTGGTTGGAAAAGTCCTTCAGATCCTCAGGAAGAGGCTGCCAGGTGGTGGAGTCCCCAGCCCTGGAGGTGTTCAAGGAACTTGTGGCCATGGCACTTGGGGCCATGGTTTGGTGTCGATGGTGGTGCTGGTCTGAAGGCTGGACTCAGTCTGAGATCTTTTCGAACCCAGACAGTTGTGTGGGTCTAGGCCCTCACAATCCCAGGCAAGCCCAAACCCACCAGCAGCTGGGAAGAGTCAGCTCCTGCCTCTGGGCAAGCTGCTGGCAGACGCTGCCGGCTCCGGCGTGCTGGCAGCTGGGAGGTGCCACCAGGGCTGGGCTGGAGAGTGTCTGCCCAGGAGCAGCTGGTAGGGTGCAGCCCGTGCCAAGGCAGCCGTCGGCAGGTGAGGGTGCTGCAGGGTGTTTGGGTGCAGGGGCTTGTGTCTGCAGCAGGCCAGGAGCTGCTCTGCTCCCCAGCTCAGGGCACAGCGGAGGCTCTGAGCTCCTGCACACTGCGTGGGTGGAAGGGAGGAAGGCAGGAAGGGAGGAAGGCTCATCCCACAGCAGTTGTCGCTGCCCTAAGCCCTGGAGAGGCAGAGGCTTATTGCCTGCTGCTCTAATTGAGGAGATCCACCCTCTCATTAGCCCCATCGCCGCCTGCTGCCTCCTTCCCTTTCCTGCTTTCTTCTCAGGGGGGTGCCCACCGCTGCCCTCAGCAAAGGTCCCAACAGCCCTGCCTGGGTCTGGGGAGCCTGGCAAGTTGCTGGGGTGGCCAAAAGGCTTCCCTCAGACACCAGCTTGTGCTGCCAAGGGCTGTGGGGTCCAAGGTGCTGGGCTGTAGTTTTTTTCCTCTCTGCTCCATCTGCAGGCAGCTGCCTGCGTTTGCCTCCAATCTGCTTCAGGGTGAAGCTTAATCCTCTGCACAAGGTTTGCTCCTCGGTGGAGCTGCCAGCAGGAGCCTGCTCCTCCCTGCAGCCCCCCCAGAGGAGTGTGGTCACTGCACAACACAACCTCTGCACAGCAGCTCCTGCATCCTGTGCCAGGACATCCCTCAGGAGCAGGGAACAGACTGTGCCCTGGCACTGACTGTGCCAGGGGCTCGGCATGCCTGTAACGGACTCGGATCCAAGCTCAGCTTCACCAGCAAGTTCCAGCTGTGGCACATCTGCCTTCGAGGAGAGCTGTGCTGGGCTGCCCTGGAATCCTCATCCTCCTCCTGGCTCTTCTTGCTCATTTCATGGCAAGGCAAAGAGCTCTGCCGGCCCCAAAATCCTCCAGCCCCAAACTTTCCTAGCCTCTGGTTTCTGCCCAGGCATGGTGGTGGTGGTGGATGTGCTGCCTCTGCCCATGCAGAGAGAGCACCCAGCCTGCCAGAGCAGCTGGGGTGCAGGGGACCTGGGGAGGGGTGCCCAGGGAGGGGCTGTGCCTCCAGCCCTGAACAGAGCCTGGCCCTGCCCGCTGGTGGCTACGTGGCTGGGAGCTGGGCCAGCTCGATAAGCCCTGCACAGCTGGGCTAGGCCAGGCTCTAGGGGCCACTTCCAGGGAAAACTTGGCTGTGGGAGCAGGCAGCAGGGAAGAGTGGCAGAGTGGTTTCCCCTGGCACAGCAGGACACTGCCTGGGGTCTCCCTCAGCTAGCCATGCCCTCAGCCAGGCTTCCCAGGGTGTGAACAGGCTGGGCAGATCCATTGGGAAGGGTGAGGAGATGCCCTGTGTGAGCACTGGGTGGGGGGGTTCAAGGGGAAGGGCTCTCAGCACCTGGCAGCCCCCAGGGGCTGTGCTGAGCCTGGCTCTGGCTCACACTGCAGCTTGTGGGGAGCTTGGGATGCCAGGGTTGGTGCAGCCAGGTGCGTGTCCTGGTGGGAAGGTGCCATGTGGCAGAGCCCAAATGCCAGCTCAAGGTGTTCACAGAACCCTCATGGGACAGTTTGGGTGGGAAGGGACCTTCAAAGCTCATCCAGTTCCAGCCCCCTGCCAGGGGCAGGGACACCTCCCACCAGCCCAGGTTGCTCAAGGCCTCATCCAGCCTGGCCTGGAACACTGCCGGGGATGAGGCATTCAGAACTTCTCTGGGCACTGGGAGGGGACACTGAGCACAGCTGAGCCCAGCACACCCTTGAGTTGCATCCCACCTGGCTCCATCTGGGCACAGCTGCTGCCCACACCTTGTCCTCCAGGGCCTGAGGCTTGCATCATCCCAGTGGGGATTGCTTTATTCAGCTGTGTCAGAGGGGCTGAGTGGCACAGGTGCCACCAGCCTGCCATCACACCAGGACCACCCATGCAAGCAGGACAGCCTGGAGCAGGGTGCCAGTGGGGGTGCCAAGGGGACATTACTCTCCCAACCCAGACAGAGTGGCTTTGGGAGTCCCCATGCCATGTGTCACACCCAGGGAAGACCTTTCAATTGTCCTCTCACAGCACACAGGCTGGCAACAGGAGGTGATGAGGAGAGGGAAGCTTCGTGGTGCCCACTGCCCAGGGAGGCCTCTCCAGCCGATGCCGCTGGGGCTGCCAGAGCTGGGCAGGGTCAGTGCGTGCCCGGCGGCACTCGGCACGCGTCCTGCTCGTGATAAGGACACCAGAGATAAGGGCCTGGCTGTCCCCGTGCCCTGTGCTGTGCCCCAGCCTGCTCCCTTGGCCCCGGGCTGGGGAGGGTCAGATCCAGCCTTTGCCCTCCCTTTCCAGCTGCCCTGAGCCCCTCTGGGGCAGCTCTGGGCCAGCTGAGGGCTGTGTCCTGCTCCAGGGCCACTCAAAGCCACTGCCTGCAGGTGGTGCATGGAGCGATGAGGAGATGTGGGTGCTCAGTCACCTGGGCTCACAGATTGGCATGGCATGGCCCAGGGCTGGGGCTAGCTTGTGTGAGGCTCATGCTGGAAAGAATCACAGAATCATGGAATAGTTCAGTGGGAAGGGACCTTGAAAGCTCCTCCAGTCCAACCCTGCACTCAGCAGGGACAGCCCCGACCAGAGCAGGCTGCTCAGAGCCCCAGACCACCTCACCTAGGATGGTGCCAGCCACGGGGCAGCTCCCACCTCTCTGGGCAATCTGGCACATGCTCTCCCCACCCTCAGCACCAAACATTTCTCCCTTCTCTCCAGCCTGAATCTCCCTCTTGGAGTTGAAACTATCCCCCTTGTCCTGTCCCAACAGGCTTTGCTCAGAACTCTGTCCCCAGCTTTCTGCTCTCACCTCAGAGCACTGAGAGGCCACCAGAAGGTCTCCCTGCAGCCTTCTCCAGGCTCAACAACCCCAACTCTTAGCCTGCAGAAGATGAATCCTGCCTCACAGTGCCAGCTGTGAACCTCCTGCCCAGGGACAAACACAGCTTCACTTTGGCCAGAAGTTTGGCAGCAAGAGCAGATTTGGGCTAAAATTCTGGGCTGGAGGGGTAATGGACGATGAGGGCTTGGAGAGTTCTGTCCCTGGTAGCCATGGAGCATCCTGGGCTTAACTTCAGCACATTTCCAGGCTTTGAGCTCGGAGCAGCTCTGTGGCTCAGCAGCTGCTCCAAACTTTGCTTCTCAGCAAAGCTCTCAGGAAGGAGAGGAGTGGGGAGCACACCCCCCTAGAGCCCACTTCAGGGGGGCTTTGGTGTGCTGTGCTGAGCTCCTGGGGGCTCGCCCGGCAGCAGGGAGCAGCTCCCCCCTCGGCGAGCAGCAGGGACCTGATCCAAAACCCTCACAGGGAATTTTTCCGTCGGCCGCGCTGGGCTGCAGATCAAACCTTGGGTGACCTGCGGGGCTGACAAAGGCAGAATGGACTCTCGGGGTTTGTTTAATGTCCCCGGGGCTGGGAAGGGACGTTCCTGGTCTCCGGAGCTGCCTTTGTTCCCGGGCCGGGCACTGTAGCGCGGAGCCCCAGCCGCGGGTGAGCTGCCCTGGGCTTGCGGCTCGGCCCTCGGGCGGGCAGATGAAAGCTGTTGGCTCTCGGTGCGCTCAAGGATTCTCGGGGATTTTAGCACTCTGCAGCTGCTGCAGGCTCCGTTCTCCAGGGCGGCAGAGGAGGGGATGGGGATGGGGATGCAATGCCCTCATCTCCCCGGGGGGGAGGAGAGAGGACCATCCCCTACGGAAGAGTAGAGCTGGAGCCATTCTCGGCTCTCACAAGGCTCCTGTGTCCTAGAGCCCAGCCCGGCAGGAGATGCTGCCAGGACAGGGGCTGGCAGCACCCAACTCTCGCCATCAAGACTCCCCCGGTGCGAGGGAGGGGATGGGTGCAGGAGGGTGGTGCCGGTGGGTTTCAATTTCCAGTCTCTCTCTGTCCTGCCGCCAATTCCTGCAGCAAGACCTGGCAGTGGCCTTGCTGCAGACGAGTTGGATGTGCTCAGCCATGGCAAAGCAGCCTGTGGCCGAGTATCGCCCCCAGAGCCTGGCAGACCACAGACACCCAAAGCTTCCACATCCTCCTTCCCAGCAAAACCAGGGTGCAGATTCCCTGTCAGCCCCATGGCTCCACCACAGCATCGTCTGCAGCCCTGCTGAGCCCCTGCCCACAGCCCACGGTAGCCATCAGCAGCCCCTTGGTAGCCAACAGGCAGGAGCTGGCAGAGGCCACAGCTCTTGCTTGGGGTGGTTGTTTTGCCCCTCCGGGAGGGGTTATCAGGGCAGCCACCTTTTCCCAGTCAGGACAATAGCTGGGTGGCAGCACAAGGACGTGGCAGGTCCCTGGGTTGGAGGGCCCCAGGGACAGGGCTGTGGCTTTGCCTATCACAAGGGGAAGGACAAAAACAAGCAGGGGAACTCCAGTGTCTCCTGAGCCCTGGGAGCCCTGCTGGCACCAGCAGAACTTTCCATGGAAATGGGTGGCACCATCGATAAAGCCTCTGCTCTGGGACGTGGCAGGGTGGCACACCTTGTCCCGTGTCCTCCAGGTGCTGTTTGGGCACTCAGGAGGCCACGAGCCACCACTCGTGTGGGTGGGATGACTTCATGGTGTCCCGTGCTGGGAATGGGCACCCAGGAGGCAGAACAGCATCTCCTGGTGACATTGGATGTCCTGTCTGGGGCAAAGCTGCTGGGTTGGCTGTTGGGTGTGTTGCTGTTGGCCAACAGTCCCAGCTCATGCCCAGGGAGAAGGTGCCAGCAGGGCCTGCTGCGTGGTCTTGCCGGCAGCCTCCTTCCTCCCTCACCTGCCAGAGCTCTGCAAATCCAGTTTGTGGCTCTGGAAGTGCCACCACCTCGCCCAAACATGTGTCCTCACCACCTTGGCATCTCCTGTCTTGGGGCTGGTGTGTGGCAGGAAGGAGGAGATGGGAAAACTGCTCCTGGCTTGGCTGCTGCCAGGAGGCTGCTCTGTGCCAGCACTGGGGACAGGCTGAGCAGGGCCTGCTGGGGCAGGATGAGGTGGGGATGGTCTGAACTCCAAGAGGGAGATTCAGGTTGGAGAGAAGGGAGAAATATCTGGCACTGAGGGTGGGGAGAGCCTGTGCCAGGTTGCCCAGAGAGGTGGGAGCTGCCCCATGGCTGGCACCATCCCAGGTCAGGCTGTCTGGGGCTCTGAGCAAGCTGCTCTGGTCGGGGCTGTCCCTGCTGACATTGCAGTGCTTGGGCTAGAAGAGCTTGGAAGATCCTTTCCCACCCAGCCCCTGCTGCGTGTCTGATGCTGGGATGGCAAACAGGCACCACCCCACAGCCGGGATGCACACCCCGGGGGAGCTGCGGTGCCACAGCCATGCCTGGCACCACGCTGCTGCCAGCCCCTGTCCCTGCGTGTCCCCGCGGTGGTATTTTTCCTGGCAGCCCCCGGGCAGGAATGTGGAGGCAGGGATTGCTGGAATAGCGACAGGCTGAGTAACAGCACTAACTTTATTCCGCCGAACAAAGCGCAGTGTCCTGCTGCCAGCGCTGCTGCGGCTCCCGGCGCGGCGGAGGCCAGGGCTGGGGGGCGCGGGCAGAGCCAGAGCTGCTGCCACGGGGCCCTGCCCCACATTCCTGCCCTGAGCCCCCAGCCGTGCCCAGCGCGGACTCCTCTCCTGCTGCCCGGCGGCCAGAAGTGCATTTCTAGGGGCAGAGAGGGGGTGGGAAAGCAGCGCGGAGGGGCTGAGAGTTCCCTCTGAGAGCTTCAGGCTCTTCTCGTGGGGGCTGGACTTGGCCACTCCGGAGATCCCCTCCAGCCTCTACCATTCCATGATTCCATGATTCCCTCAGCCCATCTGTTCGGGCTGGGGTGGGGACTGAACCCACCACAGACACCCAACAGCCCTGAGCACCCTAAATGTCTCTCCCACACTCCCTGCTGCTGCAGGATGTGGTTCTGCCTCCTCTCTGCCCCCACTGCCCCCTTCTCCAGGGGACAGCCCAGCCGTGGAGGTGGCCAAGGAAGGGCTGGAGGAGGAGGAGACCACAAGCCCCATGGTCTGTGACAACACCTCCCTACCCTGCTCCAAGGGAGGTCCTAAGTCCCCACGGAGAATTCCCAGAGCTCCGATTGGGTTTCCTGTCCATAAGGAGTGGAGGTTTGGGTCTGAGCAGGATCCATCCTCGGTGCCCGATGCAAGCAGCTTCCCTGCCAGGGCCAGCCTTGGCTGCGGGGCTGGGGCAAGGCAGAGCTTTCCAAAGCAAATATTTGCCCAGCGCAGGCACACGTGGGAACGGGCAGGAGCTGGCCCTGCCCCGGCGCCGGGGGCAGCTTCCCGGGAAGCCAGACTCAGTCTGGCCTGCGTCTGTGCTGAGCTTCCAAACGCTTTATGCTCTACAGGTTTGCACAGAGAGGTTTGGAGTTTGCACCCCGGCAAAGGGGCATTGCTTGGACTGGGCACCAGGGCAGGGGTGGGCAGGGAGGACCTGGGCTGAGAGCCTGCAGAAGAGCAGCCCCAGAGGAGAGCTGAGCAATGATCAGAGATAAAGGACCTGGGTGGGGGCAAGAGGTTGGGGCCAGACTGTGCTCAGTGGTGCCCAGAGACAGGACAAGAGGCACACAAACTGGAACCCAGGAGATGCCACCTGAAGAGGAGGAGAAAATTCTTTGGTGTGAGGCCGCTGGAGCCTGGAGCAGGCTGCCCAGAGAGGTTGTGGAGTCTCCCCTGGAGAGCTTCCAACTGCCCCTGGCGCCTTATTTCCTGCAGAGTTCTGACCCTGAGGCTCTCCCTCGTGGCTGCAGCACTCAAAGCCTCATTTTCCATGGCTCACGAAGTGATCTCTGCACTGCTCAGACAGCAGCTGAGGAGCACAGATCCTGTCCCGACATCGCTGGGGCGGTAACAGGGGCCCAGCGCTGCGCCCTCCCCACAGCCGTTCCCGGCCGGGCCGTCGGGAGCAGCACCTCCCCATCCACCCAGCTTTTCCTGGAAGCTATGTGGGAATCAGGGAAGGAGCCTGTGCCAAAGGCAAAGTCTGCTGCACTGGCACCAGCACCAACCCTCCGGGGCACCCAGCAGCACCCAGCACCCTGCCAGCACCCACCAAGTCTTTCTGCTTCTGCCCTGGCAGAGAGTGGCTGACCCCTGAGCATCAAGGGCCAGCACTAATTGGGTATCCCGGGTGAGGCCAGGCTAAGGCCCTGGCTGCTCCCAGCCAGGTCATCAGTGCCTGCTGTGAGCTCCTCCTCATCCTCCTCCTCTCCAGGAGGCTTCAGCTGTCATCTAAAGGCGTCTGTGGCCCTGCTGTTTTTTCAGTCTCTGGGTGCTTCATTGCAGTGAGTCTCTGCCCGGGCATGGGCTGAAGCCGTGCTGGGCTGTGTCCCTCAGCCCATCCTGCACTCAGAATGCCAGGCACTGGTGCCCCCCAGGCGCAGCTGCAGGAGGCTGAGCCCCCCAGGTGCAGGGGTGGGCACCACAGCTTGTTTTGATACAGAGTGACCTCCCTGTACCTTCCACATAACTGAGCCCATCTGTGCTTTCCACTAGTACCAACCTCAAACCAAGCTGTGCAGGCCTGTCCCCGGCAGCAGATGAGCCTCAACAAAGGGCACTGCTCGCAGCCAGCTCCCCAGTGCGCCCATCCCGGCCCCACTGCACCTCCTGGGTGAAACCCACCACAGCTGGGCAGCTTCCAGCTGTGTCTCAGGGCTGTCCCCATGGATTATGGCATGCCCCAAGCGTGTTGCTGCCCTTATGTCACTCTGGGGTGGATGGAGGCTGCTGGGGCCCAGCCGGGTGCCCGCTGGAGCCAGGGCTTCCCCAGGGCTTCTCCATAACGGGAGCTGCTCCCAGCCCTCTGCCCTCGGCTCCTCTCCATAAGAGGCACTGGGGAGAACTGAGAGCAGCCTCTGCTTGGCCTCCCTCCATGGATTCCTTTCCTGCCTGTCACCAACAGATATAGTCCCCAGCGTCACCCTGGACACACGTCAGCGGTGCCAGGCCCCTGGGCAGGTGCTGGGCTGATGCACCCGGGGCATGCCACTGGGTCTAGCTGCCTCCTGGTGCCCGAGGGTCTCACAGAGGGTGGTGGGCTCAGGGCACTGCCCAGGGGGAATTTCCAGCTGAAGAGACTGGAGCTGCCAGTGTCAGCCATGCCATGGTGTGGGGGTGAGCTCACTGGTGCTGCTGGTTTGCCATCCCTGCAGGTGTGGGACAGGGAGGAGAGGGAAGGGATGTGGGTTGGGTGCTCCTTCCCCTTCCTCTTCCCCTTCCCCTTCCTCCCACAGACACACACCGATGTGAGTACTACCCCTAAGGGTGGGCACTGGGCTGTGTCCCCATCTCACAGGTGAAGCCTCAGCACTGCCTCTGCTGCCCCTTCTCCAGAAGCCCCCCCCTCGCCTCGGTATGTTTGGGATTTGGGGGTCACAGCACCACAGCTGTAGGAGATCCCTGCAGGCTTTGGGACATGCAGAGCCCAAGGACCCCCAGGTCCTTCCTGGGGGGAGGCAGCAGTCTGGGGCGAGAGGGCTGGGGGCAATGCTTTGGTAATTAAGCTCTCTACAGCCCTTAATGAAGCAGGGTCAGGTAAGAGGGCTCCTGGCGCCTCTTCGGGTGGCTGAGGACCAGCAGGGACAGGAACAAAAGGTGCAGGGCAGGGACTGCCTCCTGCGGTGGCTCTGCAGACCTGGGGGCACAGAGATGGATTCCTGGTGGGCTTGCCTCATTTGGATATATTCACACACGTATTGGGGCTGCCAGGGGGGTGCCCTTGCCCGGTGTGTGGGGCAGTGAGCAGGGTGAAGCCTCCCTCCTGCACCTTGCCCTTTCCCTGCACACGTTCTGTAGCTATTCTGGGGAGCTGCTGCCCTGGCCAGGGCTCAGCAGCAGCCTGGCTGCTGTGAGGGTGACATCCCAGAGCTGCAGGGAAGGGGCTTGTGAGGGTCAGCTCTGGGGAGGAGGAGGAGCAGAGGTCCCCTCTGTTGAAGACACAGCCCTTGGAGAAGAGTCTGGCTCCTGCCCTGGCTGGGCACACAAAGCACCTGGGGGCCTTGGGACGGAGCCAGCTGCAGTGCAGCCGGAGGTGAGCGATGGGATTAGGGCAGCCAAGGCTGAAAATAGAGACACTGCTCCATGACAGGAGGCTCCTGGGGCCTTTCAGCAGGGGTGGCAGGTGAGATGCAGAGATAACTGAACCCTTGGACTGTCCCAGCTGTTGCCCAATGCCCTCCTCCAGCCCAGCCTTCCTGGAAGGAGAAAGGCCATGAGAAACCACAGCCCTGAGCCTACTCCTAGCTAGGTTCATTGCCTCCATTTCCCACAGCCACAGCATGCTGGGGGCTGGAAGGGTCCTCTAGAGTCCAGCCCCCTGCAGGGTAACCTACAGCAGCTTGCCCAGGACCACAATGGCCTTTGGAATCTCTCCCCTGTGGGGCTGCCCTTCCCCAGGCTCTCAGCCTTCCCTGTTCACGGAGCTGCTCCAGGCCCCTCGGTACCTTTGGAGCCTCTGCTGGGCTCTCCCCAGTAGTTTCCTATCTCTCTCAGACTGGGAGCCCAGAACTGGACACAGCACTCCAGATGTGGCTTCACCTGGACAGAAGAGAGGGTTGCACCCTGGTCCCAAGCTGCCGAGCTCTGCAGCGTCCTCATCTCCAGCTGCATCTCCGTGCCAGGACTGGTCCTGCCTGCACTGAGCTGTGGACACAGGGCACCATCCAGCCCATGCCACACACTGCCACTCATTGCCCGAGGCTCAGGCAGGGGTTTTGCCCAAGGCTTCACTCCGTGTGGAGTTGCCACACTCAAAATCACTCAGAACAAGAGCAAGGGGAGATGTGTGATGTGGCCATGCCCATTCCTGCGTGGGCACAGGAGCTCGGTGGGCTGGGCACCAGGAGTCAGCTGGGCAGGAATTAGGTGCATTAAGTTGCAAGGCAAAACAAAGTGATTGCTGAGGTTTAACCAGCTCAGTGACCTAAAGAGCTTTAGTGGGCATACGACTGGACCGAGCTGAGCTTAGCACAGTGAGGGCAGCCAGCCTGGCAGCACGCCTGGCAGGGGCCACAGAATCACAGAGTGCACTAGGCTGGAGGGGACCCTCAAAGGTCACCTTGCCCGACCCCCCTGCAGTCAGCAAGGACATCTAGATCAGGTTGCTCAGGGTCCCATCGAGTTTGACCTGAATGTCTCCAGGGTTGGGGCCTCTGCCACCTCCCTGGGCAACCTGCTGCACGTCCACAGCCCTCACTGTGGAGAATTCCCTCCAAAGGAACAGGAACGGGAGCCAGCTCCCTAGAGCCAGGGCAAGACCCCGCTCGGAGGGATGCTGTGAGATGAAGCCAGGTTGGGCTGAGGTCCCCGGCGCCGGGGACCGCTGCCGGAGCCGGTGGCAGAGCTCCTCCGCGGCGCTGGGCAGGCTCTGCAGCGCCCTCTTGCGGCCGCGCCACGGAGAGGCTCTGGGCAGCCGTCGGTGGCCTCCTAGGAGCTGGCCCGGGGAACTCGGTGCGGCAGCTCTGTTCTCCTCACCTGCCTCGCTCTGGCGCGGTCACTTTCCCATCCTCTCCATCGTTTTCACCTCGTCCCTTTCATACTGTCCTTGTCCTCCCTTCATCACTTTCCTACTGTCCCTGTCCCCCTTTCATCACTCTCACTATCGCTATCCCCTCTCCATCGTCCTCACCCCATCCCTGGTCCCCCCCTGTCACTCACACTCCATCTCTCTCTCTCCATCCTCTCATTCCTACCTCCATCCACTTTCATACTAACCCTGTTCCTACCTCCATCACTCTCCTGCTGTCCCTGTCACCCCTCCACCACTCTCACCCCATCCCTGTCATCTTCCATCACTCTCACAGCAAGCTCTCAGCAGAATTTCATTCCTGGGGAGTTTCTGTCTCTGCCTAGCAGTGCCTGCACTGCTGCCACTCTCCCTGGCAGCAGCCTCGTGCCAACAGGCTTCACTGGGACTCGCCTAAAGGATTTAAGAGTGGAGAGGAGGGAAGCTGGGTTGGGGTATTAGCCTGCCACAGGCATTTCCTTCTTTCCCAGAAAGTGTAACACAATAATCTGCTAAACCCAGCCTGTGGGGGTGCCCTTTATGTAAGGTGATTGCTGGCAGCCTGGCAGAGGCCAGGGGGGTTACATAAAGTCCTGCCCTCAGGGGGTGTGCAGGGGCAGGACAGGGGCAGGGGCAGGGGCTGCTCCCGAAGGCAGCAGTGAGGCACCAGTGAGGCACCAGGCTGTTGCCCTGCCTTTCCCCTCCGACCTTCTCCTGGAGGTGGTGCGGATTCTCCCTCCCCAGATCCGTGCCTCAGACAGGCCCAGGCCCCTCCAGCAGGACTTTGCTGCTGTCTCCATCATGTGCCAGGGGCTGGAGACCAGCAGTGCCTTGCAGGAGATGCTGCAGGAGCCACTGGATGAGGATTTTCCAGGCATCACTTCTTGCTTCAGCATCAGCCTGGGCAGCTGCTCTTACCCCTCTGCTCCCAAATCCAGGTCTCAGATGTGGCCACAACCCCTTTCCCATCATCCTTCCATGAGGTTTAAATGCCCTTGCTGCTCTCTCCACTGAATAGGAAGGAACATTCCCAGCCCCAAGAGATGGAGAGGACCCAGCTGCCTTTCCTCATCCTTTGGAATTCTGAAGACAGCATTCCCTGTGTACCAAGAGTATCCCCAGCCCAGCTAAAGGTGCATTTCTCTGCATCAGGGAGCTGTGGGGAGACCTGAGATCTCCTCCTGCCCTACCACCAACCCTCCTGGCCTCACTAACCCCACCACCCTCCCCAGCAGGTAGGGAAGTGGGAATAAGGGTATGAAGTGATGTCATATTCCAGCTGCAGGTCCTGCAGGAGCACCAGGTGTGAGGAGAGAGCAGAGGCTGAGGAGGAATCATTGCATCAGAGGATTTGGAGTGATTTTTGTCTCAGCGGTTTAATGGAGTTGAATTAAATATTTTTATTAAGGTCTTTCCCTGCAGTTCTTTTAAGCAGATCCTGCTCTGATCAGGTCAAAAGCTGATTTGCAAATAATCACCAGGGAGGGGGGCAAAAAGAGAGATTTAAACCCAAGCTGTGCATTTCATACCATTAATTGAAAGCCTGAGAGAGATAATGTGTCCCTGCTCTTGGCTGAGACCTGTAAGCTGCTATTAGCAGCAACCTCTTCTCCTAGCTTGAAGAATCATCTTCTGCTTGGGATTATGGCTCTGCACGCATGGGAGCACCTCCAGCAGGCTGTGATTTGGGGAGAGGGCAGGGATGAGGGAGCGTGGAGGCGATGCGAGGTGCTGGAGCATCTGTGAGCTCCAGGCGGGGTAGCAGCCCCAGGCAGTTGTCTGAAACCAGGAGAAAGGCAAATCCGCCCCAGGGCATCAACGTGAAGCTCCAAGCTTTCCGTCCCCCATTCCCTACACACATTCGGGAGCAAGCTGGACCTTATTTGTGACCTTCCAGAGCTATCTCGGGGCAGACCATGTGCAGATCCACATCTGTACACTGACACGTGGGGTGGGGCAGGGACCGCGGCCAGCCACAGCAGCACCTTGCTGCCAGCGGCTCCCAGCTGGGAGGAGGGAAGAGGAGAAACCAGAGAAATCCACCCTGGTGTTAATTACAAGCCATTAGCAGAGCTTATTTGCTAATCCCAGTCCTAATCACCTCCTTGCTTGCATTTCAGCACTTAAGGACACTGCACGTAGCGAATAAAATAGAGCGAAGTTTACTTCTGCTGGTGCCCTGCTGCGGAGCGTGGGCAGCCCAGCGTGGGCAGCCAGGACTGGTAGCCCACAATGCACAGCCCAGCGTGTGGGCAGCCTACTGTGGGCATCCCATTGTGGGTAACCCAGTGCGGGCAGCCCGGTATGGACGGCCCAAGGCTGGTACGGGCAGTCCGGTGCAGGCAGCAGCCTGGCGGCAGGCGGTGCAGAAGCAGAAGCGACGCTGGCAGCACGGCCCCTGCTGCCTGACACCGAGGGGGCCTCGGCACATTCATGAGTCAGGGAAATCTTCCTCCCGCCCCCAGCCCCAATCCAGTGGATTGGGTTTTCCGTACTGAAAATCAAGGAAGGGACGCGGGGAGCTGAGCGCAGGGTGCCCGGCGGGGCGGAGGGAGCTGTGCAGCCCCCAGGGACAGCCGCTGGGAAAGCCTGGAGCGGCAGAGCCAGGCCCCGCTTCTGTGGCTCGGCTACGAGGCGCCGGCGGCACGGCGACGGTGAGCGGCGTGGCTGCCCGGGGAAGGCTCACGGGGAGCTGTGCTGGCTGAGCTGCTGTCGTTCCTGGTGGGAAAGGGACGCTGCGGTCCGGTCTGAGCCCTCCATCCCGAGGCCGGCTCAGGGCTGGCGAAGGGGGCAACGACGGAACGGCGATGGGAGGACTCTTCATCCCGAGGTCTCCTTCTGCTCCGTCACCGCTCCGCTGCCCACAGGATGCTGCAGGGTGACTTCTGGGCTGCCCGAGGGCTATCGCTGGAAGCAGGAGGTTGCAAGTGTCATCGAAGCAGTCCCAAGGACGCAGCTTGGTGGGAGGCAAACGGCGCCGGTGCCATGGTGAGGATCTGCTGCTCTCTGTCCCCGAGCAGGTGTACAGTCCGCAGCCAAAATCATCCTCCGGGGGGGGGCAGTGGGGTGGCGCCAGGGTCACTCGATCTGCCCATGAATGTCACAGCCCAGCACAAAGCAGGGTCCCAACAGTGTCCTGCTGGTTCAGAGTCTTGGAGACCCTTCCTGGGGGGGCAGTGGGGTTGGACAGCCCCGAAGTGGCAGCCCTGAGCCTGCTGCCTTTGAGGGAGGGAGAAGTGACCCCCGAGTGGGCTGGGGGTCCTACAAACACCCCCAGCCCTGGCGAGGTTCTCTAGGGACCCCAGACCCTGCTGGGTCTCCCAACCCCACTGCATCCCTCCCAGTCTGCCAATCTGGACCTCTGACCCTGCAGGGTCCTTAAAGCAGCCCAAACCCCCAGGGTCGCCCGGGACCACCACCCCCTCCCCATCTCAGATTCCTCAAGGCACTCCAAGGTCCCCAGACCCTGCTGGGTACCCTACAGTGCCTCAGTCCCCAAAGGTCTATTAAGGATCCCCCAACCTCCACAGGGTCTCCCCCCTTAGGACCCCTCAGGCTGTCACTGAAGTCCCCAGACCCTGCTGGGTCTCCCAGATCCCCCCAAAACCTGCAGGATCCCCAAGCCCACAGGTCCGCAACTCATCACACTCTCAAGAGGGCTGCAGATCCTGCTGGCCCCCACCCCATGGAGTTGTCCAGATGCTGCAGGGTCCCCCAGACCTCTCACACACACTGGGTCCCCTCAGAACTCCCAAACACACTAGATCTTAACCCAGCAGACTTCCCAGCACACCCTCAGGAATTCCAGACCCCAGTGGATCCCCCACACTCCATGAGGGTTCCCCAAATTCTGCAGGGTCCCAACCCATCAGACTCCCCAGGACCCCAGATCCTGCTGAGGTCCCCTACTCCATGAGCTCCCCATACTCTGCAGTCTAAATCCAAAAGGCTCACCAGGAGTGCCTAAGGGACCCAGATCCTGCTGGCTCCCCAAGACTCCTCACACCTCAGCAAGGTCCTTTCATGACCTCCAAACCCACAGGGTCCACCTGGGACCCTCAGAGCCATCAGACTCCTCTGGACCCCAGACCCTGCTGAGTGCCCCCACCCCATGTGGTGCCCCTGAACTCTGCAGGGTCCCAACTCCTCAGACACCCTAGGATGCCCTCAAGGTCCTCAGACCCTGCTGAGTGCCCCCACCCCATGGGGTCTCTCAGGCCCTGCAGAGCTCTCCAGAACCACCAGATCCCACACGGTCCCAGCCCACCAGACTCCTCAAGACCTCCTCAAGGTCCTCAGACCCCAACGGGTCCCCCTACCTCATAGTGTCCCCCCACCCCTATGGGCCCCAGAAGCCCCAAACTCTGCAGGATCTCCACCTCTTAGATCCCTCAGGACACCCTCAAGGTCCCCAGACACTGCTATGTCCTCCCACTCCATGGAGTCCTCCAAACCCTGCAGGGTCCTCCCAGGAGCCCCAGATCCTGCCGGGCCCCAACCCGTCAGAGTGCCCAGGACCCCCCCAAGGTCTGGCTCCCCCAGACTCCCAGCAGAGTCTGCCGGCCGAGGGCTCCAGGCCCCGCCGGGTGCCCCCACCCCATGAGGTCTCGCAAGCCCAGCAGGGTCCCTCTCGAAGCCCCCAGGTCCCCACCCCCGCGGTGGTTCCCTAGGCCGGGCTGCGGGGGGAGGCAGGCAGCCGGCGGGCAGCGGCAGCCGGTGAGGAGGCACCGCGGGAACGGGCCGGGGCCCAGGGGACGCAGCTGCGGAGGGCGCGGGCGGCGGCCAGGAGAGCGGCGGGCCGGGGCCGGGGGCGGCGGCGGAGCCCCTTCTGCAGCCGCTGGCTCTGCGCTGCCAGCGCTAGCTGGGCCTGTGCCACGCTGGTGCCCAGTCTGCCCAGGGCCTCGGCGCGGGCGGCCAGGCGGAGCTCGGCGTGCCGCAGGGCGCAGTGAACCTGCCGGACTCGGCCCTCCAGCTCCGCCGCCGCCCGACGGCGGCACTCGGCCGCCACCAGCCTCCGCCGCGCCGCCGCCAGCTCCACCGACCCGGGGCTGCTGCTGCTCTTGGTGCCGCTGCCGGTGCCGCTGCCGGTGCCGCTGCCCGCAGTGGTACCGCCGCGATCGGGGTGTTGCTCGCCGCCCGCTGTCGGACTCGGATCCGCCGCTGTCGCTGCCGCCATGGGAACGGGAACGGGAACGGGAGCGAGGCAGCGCCGCGAAGAGGATATATAGCCCGGGGGCGGCGCTGGCTCTGTGCGGCTCGGCCCCGCCGGGGGCGGCTCCGGCACCGGCTCCGCACCGGCACGGGGTAGGGAACGGGAGCGGGCCCAGCCCGGCCCGGTACAGCCCCGGCGGTAGTTGCCTGGGCTCAGTATGGCTCCATACGGCACTGGCACCGGGTTAGGTATGGCTCGATGCGGCATCAGATTCGGTACGGCTCGATGCAGCAGGACCCCGTCCTCGGTATAGCCTGGTGCGGCACCGGCATCTTGCACCCGCACGGCACCGGGCTGGGTATGGCTCAGCATGGCACGAGTAACGGGCTCGGTATAGCTTGGTACGGCACAGCATTGCAGGGCACCGGTGTGGCCCGGTCCAGCGTCGGCTCCTGCGTGCTCAGTGCGGCACGGCACGGCACGGCCCCAGGCTCGGCACGGCCCCAGGCTCGGCACGGCCGGTACGGTGCTAGTGGCACTGGAAAACTGCTCCCCCTCTGCGGGGGGGGCAATGCGAAATGAGGAGCTGGGAAGGGGGAAGATCACTGGGAAAGGCTGCAGAGGTTACTGGGAGGTCACTGGGAGGTCACTGGGAGAGGCTGAACCGAGAGGGGGTTACTGCGAAGGGTCAGGGTTGAAGGCTGGACTGGGCTGGACTGCTGGAACAGCTGGGTTCAGATCTGCGGCCCCTGGGAGAAGCAGCTCAAGGTCCCGGCGCCGGCTGGGGGATGCTGGTGCCTCGCCACCAGCCTGCAGCAGGGAAAAGGGCAGGGGTGAGCTCCCACCTTGTCCCCTCCGGGCTGGGTTAGGGTGTCCCAGCCTGGAGCTGTCCCGGCCTTGGGGTGCAGGGGATGTGGCACCAGGACAGGATGTCCTTGGTTGCATGATGGTTACAGCAACGTCCCTGCCAACGTCATCATCATTGAGCATGATGTTAATGGAGCTGAGAGTGGGTTGAGTTGGCACAGGCAGGGGGCCGGGAGTGGGCTGCTGCCACCCTGCTCCCTCCTGAGGAGCCTGGGTTTGGGGATCTTCCAGCTGAGATGCCATGCTCAGTGGCTGCACATCACAAAGGTGCGTGGGGTAAAGCCTGCTTTTGTGTGACAGAGACAGGATTAAAAGAATAGGAACCTGGTGCCAAGGTCTCATCCCACCCTCAGACAGGAGCAAAAGCCTGAGCTGACAAACCAAAACCCAGCCTAAAGCTGTTCCAGGCAGAGCCACATCCAGGCTTGTGCAGGATGTCATCCCCGCCCCGTGTGGGCTGGTGGCAGCTCTGCTTCCCTTACCTTAAGAGGCAAAAACCCACCCCATCCCTTGTGCTTTGCGTGGCATTCCTGCTCCTGCCAGCGCTGCCACAGGGCTGCCAGACACCGGAGCAGCGTCAGAGGCTGCTGCGTCACCGCTCCCGGCCCCCGCTGCCTCCTTGGCCCTTCCCTGCCCAGCTCCCACCGCATCTCCCCTGCCTGCTGCTGGGGACACGGCCCCGATACTTCCTGCAGCTGCGGGCTGCAGTTCGGGCTGTAGCAAAGCCAAAGCCCAGGGTGAAGCATCTCTGTGCTGCTGTAGGGGAGGTTGGGGATTTGAGGGGTGCTGCTCCACCGCGGGGTCAGGGTCAGAGCTCTGCTGCTGCTCCCTTTGCCCCTAGCCTGAGGGAGCTGTGGGCACAGGCAGGTGCTGGACACATCTTCCTCTCTGACAGTTTGCTCTGCCTTGATGGAGCCTGAACCCCCAGGGGTATCCCCAACGGGACAAAGGGCTGGGATCTGTCCTGCAGTGAGCTTTCCTCATTCCCAAAAAGAGAATCCTTGGAGTCACTGAGGCCAGAGGAGCCTCTTCAGGTACCTGCTCCATCAGCCACCACCCCTCAGAGCTCTGCTGCTCATCACCTTCACAGCTCCAGTCCCTAGTCCAGGGTAAGGTAAAGAAATTAAAACAGGGAACAGCTGCACCCGGGTGTGAGTTTAAGAAAGAAGGAGCCAGATGTGCTGGGTGTGAATTTAAGGAGGAGCCAGATGTGCTGGGGCTGTTGGCCAGCGAGGCTGAGGGCTTTTCCAAGCCCCTTCCACAGTGATCCCCAGGCTGTCCCAGCCAGGCACGGCACATCCCAGGAGCTGAGCAGACAGAGACTGGCAAAGGCAAAGAAGAGAAAAGCACCAAAGCTGCCCCCCAGGGTAAGTCACTGCCTGAGCCCCAGAAACTCTCCTTGCTGCCGCAGCAGCTCTGCCGCTGCTGAAGAGCTATTAATGATTTAACAGAAGAGCCTGGAACTAGCAGCACTCAGCGGGAGCCTCTCTGAAGCACAAGCCCAGCTGAGCCTTGTTCTCCCTTCCTTGGCAGCTGCCCTCTGCCCCCTGCACTGGAGGTCACTGACTGCCAGGGTGGGACACCAAGCTGCATCCCACAGCCAGCCCAGTTCCAGTCCCTGCTATTCCCTTGAGGATGCTCCCAGTTATTCCCCTAGAGATGGTCCTGGGGGTTCCCCAGGGATGCTGGCAGCCAGCCCCACGCCAGCCATGCTCTGGCCCTGGGTAGGGCAGCCCCGTGGAGGACAAAGCTGAGGCTCCAGCCTCTTTAAAGCCCCGCGCTGGGAGGTGCTCCAGAAACGTGGAGCCTCATTTCAGGCAGTAGATCACTAAGGGTGGTGCATCCTGCACCAGGATCTCAGCTCTAAGCTCCAGTCAACCCAGCTCCTTGCTCCACTGTCCTGGACCCAACAATACTGGCAGCAGCAGCTTGGGACTGAAGCCCTGGCACAGGCTGGCAGCTGGGCTGGGAGGTGGTGGGGCATGGGGACAGGGCAGGAGCTGAGGGGCATTAAGTGTGGTGCTGGACTCAGTGGGCCACACTCTGCTGCTCAGCTGATCTTGGTAGTGCCAGGCTTGATGGAGCACTGCTGGGAGATGTTTCGTGGCTGGAATCTGTGCTGAAGGCACCTGGCAGAGCAGACGACACAGCTGCAAGCAGCACTTCGAGGTACACACACAGGGGATGCGGCCAGGGGAACGGCACCGCCTGGAATCCTGCACAGCCTTCCCGTGCCGGAGGCTGCCACAAATGAAGGCTGTGTGCCCTTTGGAGGAGGAATGAGCTGCTTGGCACTGGCACCTTCCTTACATCGTTTCTCTTTCTCCTCTCTCCTCTCAGAATCTGGATATTGTGTCCGAGATGCTCCAGCTACATCCTCCACACGTGGCTGAGGACCTGCCAGGCTCCTTCTCCACCTGCCCTGCTGTTGCCTTCCTCTCCTGGCTTCTTTCCTTTCCCCCAAACCTTAGGGGAAGGATCCGGCCCCCAGGAGTGGATCAGCAGCTCTCTGCAGAGAAGCACTGAGTCACCAAGGAGGAGCAAACAGGAGGAGCTGCACCCCACAGCCCCAGTGCCCAGGGCGCGGTGGGCATCCCCTTGGCACGTGTACCTCACATGCTGCTGCTGGCCCCGAGGGAACTCGGGCGAGAAATTCCAGCAGCAGAAGGGATGGATGATGCTGTTGCTTCACAGGGTGCCAGGCAGAGAGGGTGAAATCAGTCCCCACGAAGGTCCCTCCATGGAGGTGAGAACTGTTTGGGGCAGGGATCCTCAGGGGAGGGGATCCTTTGACCCCTTTAAGTCTCTCTGGAGCCTTCATCCTCCGAGCTGAACACCCCCAACTCTCCCAGCCCTCACAGAACTGCTGTGACCTCCTCTGGCCCCGCCGCGACAGGTCCCTGTCTGTGCCGTGCGGAGGGCTCCAGAGCTGCCCCGGCACCGCAGGGGGTCTCAGCAATGAGCAGCAGAGCGGAGAGAGAGGTCCGTGGGGACAGGTACACGGGGACCAGGACCTTCGATGACATGGGTGCTTAGGGACCGGGGCCATGGGGACGGAGACCGCTGGGGTGGGCGCCGGGAGCGGGCGGTGCGGGGCGGTGCGGAGCAGCTTCGCGGCCGCTTTGCGCTGTCCCTCGCGGCGCTCCGTCGGGCCGGTCACGTGGCTCACCTGCCCAGGTGGGGCGGGGCCGCGCCGGTCGCCGCTCCCTGGCGCGCAGGTAAGGCGGGGGCGGGGTGGGGGTCGCGATGCCGTCGTAGGGGGAGCCCCCGGGCCCGCTCCGACCTTAGCCCCCGGCCTTGGCTTCGGCCCCTGGCCCACCGCCGCTCGGCTCTTTCCCCGGCGGGCCGCCCGGGCCGGGCCAGGGGGCAGCAGCAGGCCGCGATCGGGAGGGAGGGACTGCGGAAAGAGCTGCAGGCGCTGCAGGCGCTGCTGCCTTCCACACCCCAAGGATTCCCACAGCCGACCCGAGCCCCTAGGCGGGAGTGCCGTCCCTCGGCCCAGACCGGCTTCTCACCTCTCTGTGCGCCCCGGGCCTCCCCCGGCACAGGAGCCCCCAGGCCGTGTGCCTTGTCCGCCCTCACCGGGGCTGAGGGCGGCTTCTCCACCACCCCCGTCCCCACCGGTCTGTGCTTTTCGTTCTTCCCCTGGCTCTGTGCCTTTGTGCTGCTCTGGGACCTTCCCTAACCTTGCCCTGGGGGGGTGGTGTCGGTAGGAGCTGTCTCGGGTTTGGGACTCGGCTTTCCCCTGGCACTTCCTGGGGCCAGTTTGGCTTTCAAAGGTTGAAAACTTCACCAGGGAGCACAGTGAGGAGGCTGTGCGGGAAAGGGCAGGCCTGGCCGGGAAGGGTCGGTGGTCCCAGTGGGAAATGACACTTCTCTGCTGCTGGCTTCTCCCCACTGCCCACCGTTCAGAGGACGCCCGGGGCAGGCAGAGGGGCCCTGCTCGGTGCCCAGGAGGGTTTTGCCTCTTGCAGTGCTTCCTCTGTGAGAGGGAAGGGGCAAATTTTGTTTCCCTGCTCTGTGGTGGAGTGCTGATGGTCATCTGCTGCTGCTGCCTCCCTAGGCTGAGGAGAACTTGTGCCCATCTCCTCTCCTGAGTGCAGGTCTCGGCCCCTTTTGACCTCAAAGCTTTGTCCTCCCTAGCGTCTAAAGCCTGTGGCAGTCTGGTCATGGGCAGGCCGAGGTGGTGGTTTTGGGTAGGTTCACCAAGGAATTCATCTTTTTAACCCTTTGGCAGGACGTCCTGACCTCTGAACAATGAAGATCTTAGACCCAGGCTAGGTCTGAGACGTGCAGCCTGCTCGTGAGCCCTCCAGAAGCAGATGCTGAGGATCCTCAGAAGGTTCTTCTCTGTTCACAGTGCCTGTGTGAGCTCAGAGGAAGCTCCCAACGACCTGGTGAGTGTCAGCTCGGCTCTGGATTTTACTCCAAGCTGTTTGTGGCTGCAGGTTTTGGTCCAGTCTCTTAGTTCTGCTGGAGGAACTGGTGGGTCAGGGTCTCGTGTGAGCTCCTCAGATGAGTGATCTGATGGTCACAAGCAGGAGCTGTGGGGGGCAGGGGCTGGAGGTGTCGTGGATGCAGCTGAAGGTGTGTGCAATGTCAGGCAACTGATTTTACCTCACAGTCTCCTGCAGAGCTGAGGCAGTGCTCTTCCCTCTGACAGAAATGCTCTGGACTCCAGAACATTGTTCTGTAAATGATGGTTCCTGTGCTGGGGCCTTGAGGGCAGACATCCCAGGAAGCCATTCTGTGCTCCCTCCAGCTCCAACGAGTCCTTTTGTCTGTCAGTTTTGGACTGCAACACAAAAACGATGAAGCTGGGGAGGGGGAAGATACAAATCCCTGTTACTGTGCACTCAAAACTCCCTCCCAGTGCTGAGTCTGGGGAGCCCAGCCCTGAAACTGCAGCATTTGTAACACCTTGGCCAGGAACGTGCAGAGGCAGCTCCTGGGACAGGCACTGCTTACAGGATTCTTATAAGCTAATGGAACCAGAGTGGTCCTGACAGCAGTGAGGTGCTGGAGCTGCCTGCTTTGGGGCTGGGTCTCTTTCCCTGTGGGACCAGCAGGCCTCTTTGCTTCCAAAAAGGGGGAAAAGTGGCAATGCTCAAATCTGTTCCAGCTGGTGAGCTGCTGCCCTGGAGCAGCAGGGTGGCAGCAGAAGTGCTGTGGCTGGGCTCTCCCTGCTGCTCCTCATTTGCCTCGTTAGCATTTCATAGAATGATAGAATGTGCTGGAAGGGACCTTCAAGATCATCCTGCTCCATCCTCTCTCTCACCTGCCTGGGGTACCAGCAGCCCTCTCCTGAAGGTTGCAGAGGTTGTGATGTATTAAAAATAGTCTTTTCCAAACCCATTTCCTTTGAGCTGAGATCTGCTGAGAGCAAAGCTGGAGGGAGGGCAGAGGCTGCACCCCCTGTGTGTGGGACGTGGCTGACAGCCAGCTGGGGGTGAGCCAGCCTGTGCCCAAGTGGCCTGGAAGGCCACCAGCATCCTGGCCTGGATCAGCAATGGAGTGGCCAGCAGGACTGGGCAGGGATTGTGTCCCTGTGCTGGGCACTGCTGAGGCCACACCTCAAATCCTGGGGTCAGGTTTGGGCTCCTCACCCCAAGAAGGACATTGAGAGGCTGGAACAGGTCCAGGTCCAGAGAAGGGTGTGGAGAGCAGAGCTGAGGAGGAGCAGCTGAGGGAGCTGGAGGTGTTCAGTCTGGAGAAGAGGAGGCTGAGGGAGACCTCATTGCTCTCTGCAGCTCCGAGAGGAGGCTGCAGCCAGCTGGGATTGGGCTCTGCTCCCAAGGACAGAATGAGAGGAAATGGCCTCGGGCTGCACCAGGGGAGGTTTAGGTTGGACATCAGAAGAAACTTCTCCACTGAAAGGGCTCTCAAAGCCTGGCACAGGCTGCCCAGGGAGGTGGCTGAGTGCCCACCCCTGGAGGTGTTTCAGAGAGGCAGAGCTGTGGTGCTGAGGGCCATGGCTCAGCCCCAGCCTGGGCAGAGTTGGAGCCAGGTTGGACTGGAGGATCCCAAAGGGCTTTGCAACCCAAAGGGTTCTGTGGCTCTAAGGGAGAGCAGCAGAGTCCTCTGCCAAGTGATTTGTAACTAATGGCAGCGTCAGCCTGAGCTCAGGGGCCGCAGAGTGGTGGTGCTGCCTCCGTCCTTCGCTGCTGACAGCAGCTCCCCGGGCTGAGGCTGGTGGCAGCCGCCTGACTTGGGCCCTTCTGGTTGTGCAGGTGCCGGAGCTGTGAGCCATGCTGGGCCGCAAGACGAGAGGCCCCCGCGAGCTGAACAGCCACCGCCAGCTGAACCAGTCCTGCCAGGAGGCTGTGCCCCTGCGGCCCAGACCGTGCCAGGAGGGCGATGTCAGCCTGGAGGTGTTCAGCAGCTCGACGCCCGAGCCCCGGGCGGGCCGCAGCAGGGCCCAGCAGATGCGGGACAGGAGGGGCCGCAGGGCCGAGCTGCGGGAGCCCAACGGCAGGGAGGCAGAGACCATCACCTTCATCTCGGGCACAGCTGAGGCCGCCCCCAGCCACAGCTCCTGCTGCTCCTCGCTGGCCCAGGCCTGGAACATGTACAAGGCTGTTTTCTGTTGCATAGTGACCTGCGGGAGCTGCTTTCAGGACTGCAGTGTCTGTGTCCCCTACCCGGGGCCCACCGAGACCTCCACCGACGACGGCAAGAACGGAGACTGCAAGGGGCGGCTGCCCAGCAGCGCCAGCAGCGCCTCCCCCGCCGAGAAGAACGGCAGCCAGATCAAAAAGTCCAGCATGGGCAGCAGCTTCAGCTACCCAGACGTGAAACTGAAGGGCATCCCTGTTTACCCACACAGGAACCCTGGGCACCAGCTGGAGTCGGATTCCTGCTGCAAGGAGCAGCTGTCGGAGAAGGCCTCCCGGAGCAGCCCCGAGAGGGCAGCGCTGCCCAGCAGCCCGCGCAGCTCCGAGGAGTACTACTCCTTCCACGAGTCCGACCTGGACATCAGCGAGCTGAACGGCTCCATGTCCAGCAGGCAGATCGATGTCCTCATCTTCAGGAAGCTGACAGAGCTCTTCAGCGTGCACCAGATCGATGAGCTGGCCAAGTGCACCTCAGACACTGTCTTCCTGGAGAAGACCAACAAGATCTCGGACCTCATCAACAGCATCACGCAGGACTACAACCTGGACGAGCAGGATGCTGAGTGCAGGCTGGTGCGGGGCATCATCCGCATCAGCACCCGCAAGAGCAGGGTCCGGCCGCACCTCCCCGCCCCTGCCAGCCACAGCCAGGAGGAGAAGGCCAGCAGGGGCCAGGCGCCCGACAGCGGCAACGAGACCATGCTGGAGTCCATGGTCCTCAGCCAGGATGGTTCGTGGGGCTGCGGAGAGGAGAGGGCTCTGGGAAGGCCTTAGAGTGGCCCAGGGGGCTGCAGGAGGCTGGGGAGGAACTTCTGGCAAGGGCCTGTGGTGGCAGGAGCAGGAGGAATGGATTGGCGCTGGGAGAGGGCAGACTGAGGCTGGAGATGAGGAAGAAGTCCTTGACAGTGAGGCTGGGCAGACACTGGCACAGGTTGCCCAGGGAGGCTGTGGATGTTCCTTGCCTGGAGGTGTTCTGGGCCAGGCTGGATGAGGCCTTGAGCAACCTGGGCTGGTGGAGGTGCAGGGGCCCATGGCAGGGGTTGGCACTGGATAAGCTTTAAGGTCCCTTCCAACCCAACCCATGCCATGAGTCTGGTGCTCAAGCAGGGTTGGCAGCTGATGTCCATCTCCAGGCTTGTTTCCCTGGGAGGTGTGGATGGGGGTCCTCAGGTGCTGCTGGAGGCCACCCCTGTTCCTCAGCACTCATGGGGATGGCTTCCTGCCAGGGAAGTCTGTGCTGTGCAGTGCTGCTGGCTCTCATCCTCCCCTCTGAGCCAGCACAGAGACCATGAGTCAAAGGGAACTGGTAGGACCAGCCAGGCTGGCTTGTGCCAGAGGATGTCCAGTTCCTGAGCTGGCTTTCCTCTCCTGTGCTGCCTGCAGTCTTTGCTAGTGCCACCCTAAGGTGACAGCACAGAGTGCCTGTGTGGAGCTGAGGCTGCCCTCGCACCATGGGGTTAGGAGCAGCAGTGGCTACCCCTGCAGAGGGGAGGGAAGGGCTGCACCTGATGGCTCTCAGGGTTGGCTTCCTCCTTGGCTGGAGCTGCCCTGGAGTCCTGACCTCAGAAGAGGCTCTGAGAGTGTTTGTTGTAGAAAGACCTTGAAGAGGCCAAGTACAGGGGGCAAGGAGAGGTGGGAGAGAAGCTGAGTTAGGGGGCAGTGGTGTGGGACTGGGGCAGGGCATCAGGAGGAAGTTCTCACCCACAGTGAGGGTGGGGAGACACTGGCACAGGCTGCCCTGGGAGGTGGTGGAGGCTCCATCCCTGGAGACATTCAAGGTCAAACCTGCTGTGGCCCTGGGCAGCCTGCTCTGGCTGCAGCTGTCCCTGCTTGCTGCAGGGGGTGGGACGTGGTGGCCTTCGAGGGTCCCTTCCAACCTGCTGCGTTCTGTGTCTCTGAGCTGCAGGAGCAAGAGAGGCCACCAAGTGCCTGCTGCTCTGCCCTGGGCAGCAGCCAGCAGCATCCAGGGGCCCAGGGCCCGTACAGCTCAGGTCAGGAGGGCAGTGGAGAGCAACCTCTGCCTCCGCTGTGAGCCCAGGGTGGTGTGTGCCTGGGCTGGGGCTGTGCTGGCTCACAGCTGCCCCTGCCTGAGGCCTGTGGTTGCCTTGCAGAGCTGGCGGTGCAGATCTCGGAGGAGACCCCCGCGGATGTGCTGGCCAGGAACATGCGGCACAGCAGCGCAGGTACCGTGCCTGCGGCCTCCAGGGCTCCCTCTGCCTTCAGCTCCACCCTGCAGAGGCTGAGCTGCTGCCCCAGGGGCTGAAGTTCTCTTGAGCTGCAGGGGTGAAGGAAGCTCAGAGAGCTGCCCGGGGCGGGGGGAGACACTTGTGAAGAGGAGTGGAGCCCCAGTGTGGAGTGCTCTGAGCCTGGGCACAGTGCTTGGCCTGGCAGCTTTCAGTCTTCACAAAGTTTGGGGCTGCCTTTGGGGTGTGACCAGCTGAGGTCACAGCTGGGTTAGACTGGGAACAAAAGGAACAGTGCCAAAGGGAAGCAGGGGAGGGTGAAGGGCTGTCCCCTGAGCTCCTCCTGCTGCACTCCAAGCAGCAGCCCAAGGCCAGGCTCTCTCCTCCCTAATAACAGCTGCCTGCGAGGTGGCTACAGCACAGGCAGAGCCATTCCTGCCCGTGGGCTTTGTGTGGCTTCCTCCTCCCTCCTGATACACAAAGCCCTTTGTGGCAGCTGCCTGCCTGGCACTCGGCTGCTGTGCTTCACCTTGTCTAATGGCACCAACTCTTCTCTTTCCTTTCCAAGGTTCTCCAACAAGCAGAGATTCCTCTTTCCAAGACACAGAGACTGACTCGTCTGGGGCACCTCTGCTTCAGGTCTATTGTTGAGGAGAAGGACCCCAGCAGCAGGCAGGAATTCCAGAGCTGCGACCAGATTCCTCCTCTCTGTGTGCTCTGCCACTTGGTGCCTGTCCTGGGCTCCCCTGGCCCATTGTTGAAGCCAAATCTCTCCTGGCTGGATCTCACTGGATGCTTTGATTCACTTGGGGACAACATAGGAAGAACATCAAGGAAGTGACCTGTGGAGCTGCTGAAGCTGGGAGGTGGCATCTGTGTGCCCAGGGAGGAGGTGATGGGCAGGGAAGCCTCAGCTAATTTGTGCCTCTGGTTTCCATCTTTCACATTTAGCTTCAGCAGCCTCAGCAGCACTCTCCCTGCCTTGAGCATCCGTGGGGCAGGTCCTACTTTCTGGCACTGCAGAGGTGAACTCGGGTAGGGAGTAGCTGGATGGTGTCTGGGGTTGTGCCCAGCACCTGCTTCTGGGGACCAAAATCTCTATTTAGTGGCTGGAATAGACCCAGAAGCTTTGAGTTCTGTCCCAGGTGTTTGCTGCAGCCAGATCTGCCTCCTTCTGCTGACCCTTGGTGGGGTCACCTCCTGCTGCCTGCTGAGGAGAAGGCTCAGGCCAAGGTGCTTTGTTCAGTCTTTGGCTTCTTGACGGTGCCAGCTGCAGAGGGGTGGGGAACTGGGGCAGCTGCCCTGCTCCTGGCTCCTGAGCAGACCTTGGGGATCAGCTTTGCACTTCTTGCAGCCTGCTATGAGGTGTTCCCAGCTGCACCTCCTGACCTGTGCCTTGCATGCCAGTCAGCTCCTGGCTCACCTGCCAAGCCCTTGGTGCTCTGATAGCTGACTTCAGGTCGTGGCAGGTGAGGGAGACCTTCAGTGTGAAGTTTTCCTGATCAGGAGTTGGGTTCTTGTCTCCTTTGCTCTACAAGTGGCCTCCTTCCAAAGGAGAGCCCCCTGAGGCCTTCTCCAGAGGGTCTTTGAGGAGCTGCTTGGTCCTGCCTTGCCCCTGGGCACCTTCTCTCCTCTCAGCACCAGCAATTGTGGTTAGTGGTACCCTGAGGGCACAGCACAGTGACCTTGTGATGGTTTGGGTGTCCCCCGCCCCCCACACTTTTAGAAATTGCCCAGACTAGACTCAGTCGGCTCTGGAAATTTGAATGAAGCTTATATTTACAGCTGGCACAATTTACAAGCAGATATTCACAGTATATACAGTTATAGACAGAAATATACAAGGTAAAAAAGGTAATACAAACACAATTCCCCTCCCAGAAACCTGAGTCCCCAGGAGGGGCTCTCAACCACCCCTCACCTTCCCCCTACCCCTCTCAACCTTACCCCAGTCCTAAGGAAGAATGGAGGTTCGGCCAAAAGGGTTAAAAGCAAGGTGAAGCAGCCAAGCAAAGGAGGGTGAGGTTAGAAAGCAAGATGGAGTCCAGCCAGCAGCCACGAGCTCCCCAGCAGGCAAAGTTCCCCAGCGAGGAGAAGAAGCAAATGCCCTAATCTTTGTTTTGCCTTTCTTCTTTTGTATACATCTCAGCAAGACTGTGAGCGAAGTAGACCTCACCATTGTTTTCATTTTACAGCCTATCATCTAGTTCTTCTCACCAAAACATGCTAGCTAGGCTCAAACTAGCACAGACCTTTAGGGCTGCAGCAGGAGGAAGCTGAGCTCCCTGGTGCTGCCACTTGGGTGCCTGTCGTAAGTAACCAGGTGAAGCCCTGAGACTCGGTGAGGCACTGGAGTGCCCTTGGGCACGAGTAGAAAAAGCTGAGGTGGATTTCCCAGCCCTGCAATAAACACACCCGGGGTGGGGGAGGGTTGTGGGCAGAGTGAGACCAAAGCAGTGCTCTTGCTGTGGTGTGGGCAACGTTTTTGTGCCTTCATTGAGCTGAAATGTGCCTAGATGACAGCCTGGGGTTTGCTCCTCAGAAGGTGTGGTGGAGGATTTCATTCTGCCCTGAGCTGCCAGCTTTGTTCACTGACCATGGCCCTTTGAAAGGTGCAGCTCAAGCCCCTGTTGGAGCCTGGCTTTGTGAGCTGCTCCCTTCATAAATCATGGACACCCCCGAGGCCACACCTGGAGACACCACAGGGAGAGCCTGGGAGAGTGAAGCAGAGAATGGAGCTGGGATTTGCCTTCCCCTCCCTGCCTTGTTCTTAAAGCTGTTTGTTGGGGCAGAACTCGTTGGGAGCAGGAAGGGACTTGCAGCCAGGCCAGCCCAGCCCAGGACTGCCAGAGGAGCTGGTTTGGGTCACCTCCTGAATGCCACAGCTGCCAACAGACCCTTTTGGCTTCCTGCTTCAGAGCTGGTTTGTGCAGGCCAGACTGGGACAAGCTTTCCTCAGAGCAGTGCAGAGCTTCAGCCAGGGTCAGGCTGACACAGCTCTGCTGCAGCTTTGGAGGGGTGAGAAGGGCCTTGCCAAGAGCTGCTGCCAGCTGCAGTGACAGTTGCAGTGTTCAGTCTGGGCAGGAAGTGAAGGTTTGTGGGTTAAGCTTGCAAAGAACCTAAAAGCACCCAGGCCCCCCAGACCCTCACCGGGGAAGGCTGCCAGCTTGGTGTCCCTGCAGCTGCTGCCCCCGTGGTGTCTTGCAGGGTCCTTTTGCACTCTTTGGCCTTCAAGTGTCTGGTTTGGTGGTTCTGATAAAGTGGAAGATGTGCTCTGACCTGGCTGTGCCTGCTCCTTCCTGCTTCCTCCAGCCTGGGGAGTGCAGAGCAAGTCTGGGCCCAGGCAGGAGGAGCTGAATGGTTCAGGGGGGCTGGGGTGGTGCATGGGACAAGGCACACTGCCCCTGGGGAAGTGCCTGCTTGCCTGGACATTCCCAGAGCCTGGAAAACTCAGTCTGGGGGATGAATTTCCAGTGGATGCTATGGTGTGGAGCCAGAAGATGCAAGGATTGCTCTGGCGGTGAGGAGGTTGCCCCTGACGGGGGGAAAGGATCTGCCTGGGAGGGGAGGCTGCCTCCAGCTCTTACCCTGTGGCTTGAAGGAGCAGTTTGGCACCCTCTGATTTCCCTGAAGAAACCCAAGTGGTAACCTGCAGAGCTCCATGGACCTCCCCTCACCCTCCCTGGGAGAGGACTGGGGGATGCTGAGGTTTCACCTGACCAGGAGAAGCTTCTTTGGTGTGAGGCTGCTGGAGCCTGGAGCAGGCTGCCCAGAGAGGTTGTGAAGTCTCCTCTGCAGAGCTTCCAACCCCCCTGGGCATTGTGCTCCTGGGCAAGCTGCTGTGGGTGCCCTGCTGGAGCAGGGGGGTAGGACTGGGTGGGCTCCAGAGGTCCCTTCCAGCTCCTTCCTGCTGGCATTCAGGGATTCTGTACCCAAGCTTCCTTGGGGTCAGGTTAAGGAGGAGCAGCTGCAGGCAGTGGCTGTGCAGGGCTGGGAGCATGGCAGAAATCCTCTCCCCCTCCCATCCCCTGGCCTGCTGAGTTGTTTATTTCAGTGTGGCTCAGAAGCCAGACTGTGGGTGGAGGAACTCCAGTTCCTGACAGCCTGGGCCGCAGAGGAGCTGTGGCTCAGTCCTGCCCACTGCCCACAGGCTCTCCTCCCCTGGCATTCTGCTGGTTCATTGCTCTCTGCTGCAGCCTTGCCCTCTGGACCAGCTCCCAGAAGCTCCAATGTGAGATTCATTAATAAAAACCAGGCCAAGAGCTGCTGTTGGAGGAGGGAAACTTTGACCCCTGTGCAGCTCGGCTGCCAGCAGGGTTTTGCTTCCAAACGCCGTGGGCAGGGGCCAGGCAGCGCCGGCTCCAGCGGGTGGCAGCAGTGAAACAGCTCCTTCAGGAGCCTTGGAGCCACCTCCCGAGGCCTGGAAAAGCAAAGGGACCTTCATCACCTGCCAGCCTCCAGCACAGCCCTCCCCAGGCCGCTGGGCAGGGAAACATCTGCTGGGAGGCAGGACAAGGCCGTTCGTGGGTTTGGTTCCCAAGGTCCCCCCTGCTGTGGGCACAAGGACAGGAGGCCATGGGCTGTGGTCTCCAGCACTGCACTGAGCTGGAGCTTGTTCTGTAAGCCACTTGTGCAGCTGCCCAGTCCACAGCTGCCCTGCCCTGCCCTGCTTTAAGCCAGGGGAGCTGCCCTTTGGCAGCCAAAGGGTGCTCAGCCTCACCCTGGCCCGGGGACAGCGGTGGCAGCAGGGTGGCTGCAGAGGACAAGGCCAGCAGGACCAACACCTTCTGTTCCGGGGCTGAAGTCCAGGGGTAGTGCTGGGCTGAGCCAGGCCCACAGCCAACCACAGCCCCGGGCAGGCAGCTCCCGAGGCTCCCCGCTGCAGCCCTGCTCCCCTCTCTGCCTTTTCCCTCCCTGGAACCAGAGTTGGCTTGGCTGGGAAAGGCTTTTCAGAGTCTCTAGCTCCACACCAAAGCTGAGGCTGGCCCCTGGCCCTCAGCACCACAGCTCTGCCTCCGAAACCCCACCAGGGAGGGGGATTCAGCCATGGGCAGCCTGGACCAGGCTTTGAGAACCTTTTTATTGTGACTAACCCAAGCCTTCACCTTCCTGCAGGCAGACAGCATCCCCAAAGCTGCTCCAGCTTCCTCTGGGGCTCCTGCCTGCCTTAGCTCTGTCTTCTTGCAGCTTCTACCCAAAGGACTTCCTGCCTGTGAGCCCCAACCCAGGGGCAGCCTGAACTGCAGAACTTGAGTCCCACTCCTCCTTACCCCAGCCCCTGCCAGGCCTCACTCAACACCACCCTGCTGTGGCTGAGGACAGGAACAGGGCCAAAACTTGGGGTATGGTTACATTGGGGGAGCTCCACCCAGGGATCTCTGGAGATCTTCAACCTCCCCCCCAAAGCAGGGTCACCTGGAGCCTGGGCATGGAGGCTGTCAGCACTCCTGAGCAGGACACAGCTGGGGAGCAAACCCTGACCAGAGCAGAGGGAGTCAGGAGGTGGCTGCTGAGAGGCCCTGGCAGGCAGCACCCCCAGCTCCCAGCCCAGCCTGGATCCCTCCCTGGAGACAGCACAGACCACAAACCCTGCCTGGGCAGCAGCAGCTTTTGTCACTTTATGTTGCACTGCAGCTTGACAGAGAGAGGAACATGCAGAGTGATGCCAGCTGCCAGCAGCAGCCCAGCACAGAACAGCCACACCTGGCAGAGCTCAGCAAGGGGAGAGGCCAGAGACACACACAGCAAAACCAGCACCCCAAAGACCCCCTCCCCTTCCTCTCCCCTGCCCCCAGCCTTCCCTTGCAGGAGGCCAGCAGAGCAGCCTCTGCAGCAGGACAGAGCCCTGCAGGGCTTGGGCTGCTCCACCTCTGGCAAGGGCAGCAGCAGAGTCTCTGTGCTGCAGGAGCTGGGGGGCTCAGGCTGCTTTTCCCCTTCCCGAGGAGGCAGGAGGATAATTGTTGTACAAAATAAACTGAGTGAGCAGCACAGGCAGGGGAAGACCTCCACTGCCCAATTGAAATGGCAGAGAGGCTCAGAAGCTCTGAAGAGCCAGGAGAGGAAGCCAAGTGGCACACCCAGGATGTATCCTCAGCCCTCTCCAGCCTGGTTCCTGCAGCCCTCACCCCCTCTGTTGGCTCCAAACCCTTCCTGTCTCCTATCTGCCCTTTGGGAACTGTCACAGATGGCTCCAAGTGGAGCTGCTGCAGGCTGTGGCCTCCTGCTCTGCTCCACACGGGACAAGTGAAGAGGATTCCATGGAGCTGCCTCTGCAGCAAGCTTGGGTGGGGAGCTCAGAGTGGTCACTTGCCCAGGGTGGGGACATCAACAATGCAGATCCTGCCCCATGCCGTGGGCTGACTGAAAGGGGGAGGAGGGGAGGCCTCAGTTGAATTTAGCCTTTGAGAAGTCCATTTCTGGATGCTGTTCCATGAACCTGCAAGGCAAAGGCAGGAGCTCAGCTGTCAGCCAGCAGCAGCCACCCAGCAGGTCTCTCAGGGGGGTGAAGGCCTCCCTGCTCCATCAAGTTTGCTTCCTCTCCACAGCAGGGCCTGCTTTGCTCAGCTCCTTGGGACAGGCTTCTCCTGGGGTCAGTGGCATCAGCAACCCTCCCAGGCAGGCACCTGACAGCCATTAATGGTCACACCCCCTGCAACTGCTGCCCGGGGCCGACACGTAGCAGCTGTGACAGCAGCCCTGGGGCAGAGCAGAGATTGTGAGGGCAGACTGTGACCTCCAGCTTGTCAGCTTCAACAGCACTGGGGACAGAGGGGACACCTCCAGCGCTGCACCAGGACGTGACCAGAGAAAGCTGGTTCCAGGCTGTCAGAGGTACTGCAGCCCTTAGATAGGACCAGCTGGACCTGGGCTGCCACAATCAGAAGTGGCTGAAAGACCAGCAGTGATCAGCAGCTTCTGGCTGCCTCCTCTGCCCTATCCTTCACCACAGGACACAACCCAAAGTCCTGTGGAGGCCTCAGGCACAAGGCACAGCTGAGAGCAGGCCTCTGCCTTGCTCCCTGCTCCCATCTCAGGTCTTGAGAAGCCACCATAGCCCTGCCACTTCCCATGGCCACTGAAACCTGCCCTGTGGGGCCAGTGGCCTCATTTAACAGCCAGCAGAGGTTCACTGGCAGCCAGCAGGACCCAGCTGGAAGTCACTGAGCCTCCTTTGGCCTGACCAAAGTCTGAGCTTCCCCTCCAGTCCTCACCAGCTGTGCTCAAGCCAAACTCCCAGAGCACTGCAAGAGTGACCTTGCCATGGAGACCTCCTGGATGTGGACTTCCCAGGAGAAGAGACTCCACAGACAGGCACAGAGGAAGCCTGATCTGTGCTCCAGGACAATTGCAGCCCAGGCTGTGCTCAGCACACTGAGCAGAGAAGCTTCTGCTGCTACAGATAAGCCAAGGAAGAGGAGTGAGTGCTGCTGTTAGTTCTCCCCCCAGCCTTGAGATAAGGCCTGGCTTTGCACTTGCTGAGGAAGCTGCATGGCCCAGAGTTACCTCCACACCTTCCCAAACGACCTTGGGAGCTCCCTGGGTAAATCTCCCTGCCAGGTGTGTTCAGGCCAAACAGAGCAATAAAGACATAAAAGCTCCCTGGGCTGCTGCCTGGTGGCAGGTGTGGAGCAGGGGACCCTTATCTGGGCTACTGAGGCAGATTAGGGAACAATCAAAGCATGTTAAAGTTCAGCAGAGATGGCACCTCCAGTGCCAGCCACACTTCCTGGCCTTGAAATCAGCAAATTCAGACAATTCCAGCAGCAGGCTCAGGACTTCCTGTTGCCCTTTCTGCCCCCATGGCAGCTCGATGGCAGCCAGGCTGTGTTCAGAGGCAGCTGGGATGAGGCCTTGAGCAGCCTGGGCTGGTGGAAGGTTGAAGATCATTGAGCTCCAAGCCCCCTGCCATGGGATTTGCAACTGGATGATCTTCAAGGTCCCTTCCAAACCAACTCTTTCTATGAGTGCCTTGAGCAGCCTGGGCTGGTGGAGGTGCCTGTGGCTGAGGGTTGGAACTGGATGATCCTGAAGGTCCCTTCCAGCCCAGCCCAGCCTGGGACTGTCTGCACTGCTTGAGGCCTACTCACTTTTTCAGGATATCTTGCTTCTTCTGCTCATCAGAGGTGGGCAGCCCCAGGGACTTCTGCTGCTGGTCGTACATCATCTTCTCCACCATGCTGCGGGTCTCACTGTCCAGGTCTGACAGCTGGGGGAGAAGAGCTCCTTCAGAGCAGGAGCAGAACCCTGCAGGGCCCTGCCAGAGGCCACAGCGAGCTGCCTGCATGGCCTGCAGCAGGCGTTCTGCAGACACCAAGCTGGACCCAGCTGCTCCTCTGGGGCAATGAGGCTGCCTGCATTGTGACAGCACTGACACCGCCAGCGTGGGGCCAGGCTGCCACCGGTGCCACCAGCATGGGGCCAGGCTGACACTGGTGCCACCAGCATGGGGCCAGGCTGACACTGGTGCCACCAGCATGGGGCCAGGCTGACACTGGTGCTGCCAGCACGGACTTGTGCTGGTGCTGCAAGGCCACAGAAGCTGGGTGAGGATCTTCATTCTCTGATCCACAGCATGAGCTGGGTTGGAAGGGACCTTAAAGCTCATCCAAGACCCAAGCCCCTGCCATGGGCACGGACACCTCCCACTGGCCTCATGCAGCCTGGCCCAGAACACCTCCAGGGAGGAGGCAGCCACAGCCTCCCTGGGCTTCCTGTGCCAGTGTCTGCCCAGTCTCACCATCAGGAATTGCTTCCTCATCGCCAGTCTCAACCTGCCCTCCTCAAGCCACAGTCCATCCCCTCTCACCCTGCCAGAAGTCCTTTCCCATCCAGGGCTTCTCACCTTGGAGTTCTCTGGGTTGATTTTCTTGGTGTTGATCTCGGGGTCCGTGGACACTAACCGGTTCCACCATTCCATCTTGTTGATCTGAGGGATGCAGAAGCACAAATGTTGCATTTTTCCTAGACTTGCTCTAGGAATTCTATGTCCTAGTCCCAAGGAAAACCTGCTGGGAGCAGCCTTTGGCAGTGTCCTAGCCCTCGGCACCACCCGACAGGCCTGCAGGGCTCCCTGTCTCTCCGGGACAGCCCAGCCAGGCCTGACTGCTCCCTGCTTGCTCTGCTGTACCTTCTCCAGGTGCACGGTGACTGTTTTGCCATCTTCGATCAGCCAGGAGCTCTCCTCCACCTTCACCTCGTTGAAGAGCTCTCCCTCGATGACAGGGGGGAGCCCCTTCAGGCCCACCCGCAGGCGCCGCCGCTGGATGTCCACCAGCACATCCTTCCCCTTCAGCCTGAAGCTCACCTGGAAGGGCACTGCCAGCTGGGCCAGCAGAGACAGCTGTGAGCTGAGCAGCAAAGCCTCCCCTGCCCCCTGTGCTGTCCTGCCACAGAGCTACCTTCCTTGGAAAAGCCCTTGGAGAGCCTTCAGTGCAACCAGTGCCCAACCCTGCCCAGGCTGGGGCTAAGCCATGGCCCTCAGCAGAGCTCTGCCTCTGGGAAACCCTCCAGGGGTGGGATTCAGACACCTCCCTGGGCAGTCTGTGCCACCCGTGGAGAGCCCCAACCTAAACCTCCTCTGGCACAGCTTGAGGCCATTTCCTCTCATCCTGTCACTTGTTCCTAGAGAGAAGAGCCCAACCCCAACCTGGCTGCAGCCTCCTCTCAGGAAGCTGCAGAGAGCAGTGAGGTCTCCCTCAGCGCCCCCAGCTCCCTCAGCTGCTCCTCCCCAGCCCTGCTCTCCAGACTCTTCCCCAGCTTTGTTGCCCTTCTCTGGACCTGCTCCAGCCCCTCAATGTCTTTCTGGCAGTGAGGGCCCCAGACTCACGTCCAGTTCTGACAGGGTCTGTGTCCATCTGTAATTTGGAAGGTCAGCTCCATTACCAGAGTTGGGTTTAAGTTTTCCTTTATCCTTCTCATCTTCTTCTTCATCATCTGTTTCCTAAGCCACAAAATGTAGAGTGTTAAGAAAGTTTCCCTTTCACTTGCACCAAAAGCTCTTGGGGGTTAGAACTCCAGGCCAGGTGCAGGAGTTTATTGCACACAGGAGAGCCAAGAGAGGCTGTGCAAACAGAATCACAACAGAAGGAAAGGCAAAAACACCCACCCTGGTTTGGAAGCCTTTGGGAAGCTTCCAGGGCCAGGCTGGAGATCCCCTCACAGCCCCAGGAATCCTCACAGTTGTCCCCACATTGCCTTCAGCCTAAGGCCCCCCAGAGCCTTCTCCTCTGCAGGCTCCACACCCCCAGCTCCGTCAGCCTGCGCTCACAGCAGAGCTGCTCCAGCCCTGGGATCATCCTTGTGGCCTCCTCTGGACTCTCTCCAGCAGCTGTGCCCTCCTTGCTGAGCTTTACCTGTTTGCTGGACTCTGGAGATTCTCCTTCCTCCTTGGAGCTGCTCGAGGGGATGCTGCTGGGCTGCCCTTGTGCCTCCTTCTTCTGTTCAGGAGAGAAGGACCAGGCTCAGCCGGGTGCTGGCACTCCGGCCCGGTGACACTAGGTGGCCCCAGCCCCCTCAGCTGAGGCTGAAGAGCAGAATTCCAACCCGAGGGAGAATTTTCAGCTCTCAGAGCTGTGCTAGAGGAAAGAGGAACGGCCGAGGGCAGCCCTGCCCTGGGCCTCACACCCCCGAGGCTGTGGCAGAGAGGCAGAGTGAGCTATGGGAGAATCCATGGGAAAATCCCAGATCCCCAGCATGGGGGGCCTGGAAGGGAGCCCTGGAGGTCACCCATTCCAACCTCCTGCTCCAGCAGGGCACCCACAGCAGCCTGCCCAGGAGCACAGTGGCCAGGAGGGGTTGGAAGCTCTCCAGAGATGGAGACTGCACAACCTCTCTGGGCAGCCTGCTCCAGGGCTCTGCACCCTCACAACAAAGAACTTTCTCCTCACGCTGAGCTGCAACTTCCTGGGTTCCAGAGTGTGTCCACTGCCCCTTGTCCTATCACAGGACACCACTGGCAAGAGCCTGGCCCCTTCTTGCCCCCCACCCTTCAGATGTTTGCAAACATGCAGTGGTTAATGGCTAACCCCAGCTGGAAGCTCACCACCTGCTCCAGCCTGCAAAGGAACAGGCCTGAGCCATTTTAACCCTCACTGCTCTGCCCCAGGCTGTGCCTACAGGCACCAGACACTGCTCTCACCTGGTTGATTTCCAGCTGCAGCCTCTCTGCTTCCTCATCTGTGAGCTCCTTAATCCTGGGCTCGTTGGCTTCTTGCTTCTCTCTGGCCAGCTTGGCAGCTCGCTCTGCCCTCTCGCGCCGCTCTGCCTCCTCCCGAGCCTTCTTCTCCTTCCTCTCCTTCTGAGCCAGTTTGTTGTGGTGCTTGAAGGTGTCTGTGATCAGCTGGAAGGCAGGAAAGCAGGGGGGCAAAAAATGATTGCTTGTGCTGAGGAGCAGAACATGTCAGTCCTGTGGGTGCTGGGCCTTTGCCCTTCACTTTCACTCCAAGTCCTGCAGTGCAGCCGCTGCGATGCAGCCCTCCCCCTTCTTCCTTGCCCAGGGCAGTGTGTAAGAAAGAAAAATTCTCCATCTGTTTCGGCCTTAGTGCAAGCCAGCAGGCTGAGGTCCCTGGCCCAGCCCTCTGACAGCTCCCCCACACCTAGGAGAGAGGAAGACAGAGGCTGGCTCTGAGGGGCTGCTTTTCCCTTCTCACCTTTCCCACAGCTGGGCTCTTCCCCAGGCTCTAGACAGAGATCCAGGCTCATGATTTACACATCCACAGGCTGCAACCCAAACCTTTCTGTGATTCTGTATCAGCTATTATCTGAAAGCTCCATCTGAGGGAGATCTTTGCTCCAGTTCACTTGCTCAGGTTCTGTCCACACTGTTGTGGAGCAGGCTGCAGTCCCCATACGTGCTGCTCTGCACAGCACTGCCACTGTTATCGAGCATGGGGCAATTGCTCTGGCTCCCTGCCTGTGTACTCAGCCTCCCCTCTGAGCAGCACAGCCCTTGGCATCAGGGACCTTGTGAGCTTGGCTCTTCAGAGAGACAACAGCACAGGAGCTCAGAATGGGGTTTGAAGCAAAGACTTGTGTAGGAGGCTGCCCCTCAGTGTAAGCCACTGACCTGCTCCAACCTTTCTACTCTGAGCAGACCTCAGAGCTGCACTGCAGTGTCCAAAGGGGCTACAGGCAGGCTGCAGAGAGCCTGCTTAGAAGGGCTTGGAGCGATAGGATCAGGAGAAATGGCATGGTGAGGGTGGTGAGACACTGGAACAGGCTGCTCAGGGCCTCACCCAGCCTGGCCCTGAACACCTCCAGGGCGGGGGCAGCCACGACAGGAGACATCCAGTGGACAGGAGATGCTCAAGCTGCCAACCAGGCCACCTAGACCAGCTCCCAGCCTGCTCCCTCCGTACCAGCACCACAGCCCTGAGACAAAGGTGCAGAGATGTGGACTTTGTGCCTCTTCTGAGGTGAACAAACAAGGGAACTGGGGGTTATCACCAGAGCAGTGTCTGCCACCGTTAAGTCAGTGTGTCTGACACATTTGCTTTCCAAACAAGCCTTTGGCCAGAGCGTGGCACAGCCCTGTGCTGTCAGCACCACGCGAAGCAGCAGCTGTGGGTGCCTCACCTCAGCCAGGGGCAGCTCAGCATTGCCTTGCTTTAGGGAGGAATTTCACCACTAACAGGGGCAGGCAAGTCTCAGCCTGGTAGAGACATGGGGGATGGAAGTTACAAGACCTAAAACCTTGAGGATTTGGGGTTTTACCTTCTCTGCTACTCCATCTTCTCCACCAGTGAAGAAGTCTGTTTTACGCCGCAGGAAGCTGAAGAAGGTGTTCACAAGCTGGCAGGAAACAGGGAGGGGGTAGAGAAGGGAAGAAAAGAAAGAGCAATGAGATGAGATCACTCCAAACCACCACACGTCTCTGAAGCAGCCTTCATTCTTTGTGCTCCTCCTCCCTGTCTGTGCCAAGGTCCTGCTGAAATCAGCCCCATGAGCATTTCCCAGGGAAAATGTCTCCTGTGGAGACTCAGCTCCTGCATTCCAAGTTTTCAGAAGGCAGGGCAAGCAATCTCCTCTCAGGCCAGGTTAGAGGTCATTGTTAGCCCAGGCTGAGGCAGGAATTTGGGTGGCTGTGTGTACAGATGCATACACACAGAGACTGGGTTGGGCTGGAAGGGACCTTCAAGCTCCTCCACTTCGACCTCCCCGCAGGCAGCAGGGACAGCCCCAACCAGAGCAGCTCGCTCAGAGCCCCAACCTGACCCAGAACGGCCACAGGGGTGGGGGCGCTCCCACCTCTCTGGGCAGCCCTGAGGTGGCAGAAGCCAGGGGTGCAAGAAGGCGTTAGGGGCTCCTCAGCCCCTCCTCAGCATCACACTAATGAATCAGCGCATCTTCCGCGCTCCCCGGGGCTTCGCGGGCCTAGGCCGTTACCGCCGCTCTGGGAGGCGGGATGGAGAGCACGTGCCACACGTGCACCGCCCGGAGAAGCCGGGAGCTCGGGGAAGGCCGGGACCCAGGGAGGCCGGGCTGTCCCCACCTCCGACCGCTCCTCCCGATCCCGCTCCGCCTCTCCTTTCACCCCTCCCCGGGAATACGGGAAAGCTTCCGCTGCCCACTCCCGCGCCCGGGCCCGGGCCCGGCGGCGCTACCTCGCGCACGCCGCCCTGGTGCTGCTGGGCCATGGCCAGAAGCATCCCATCGAAGCGATCCTCCTGCTCCGCCGCCTCCTCCGCGCTCAGCCCCATCCTGCCCCACCGCCGCCGGCCGCCTCGGCCCTCGCGCGCCGCTACCCCGGAAACGGAAGCAGCGCCAAAGGAAGCGCGCGGGCGCGCGCCGCTCCGCATTTGCCAATCCCAGAGCTCCTCCGCGCCGCTCTCTGCGCAGATTGGTCCCGGCCGCGTCCAATCCGCCGGAAGGAGGCGGGCCTCGAGGCGCGGGTTCCTGTTGCTATGGCAGCGGCCAGGCCCTTCCAGAAAGCTCTGCGGAGGGCCCTGAGCCCCGGGGGTGCAAGGGCAGAGGCCAGAGCTGGGAGCCGCTGGGGAGTTACGGGGCCGGACCGGGCCTGGCCTGGCCTCGCCTCGCCTCTCTCTGCTTCGCTGGGCGCCGCAGGCCCGGGAGCCCCGGTGGCGGGGAGCAGCTCTGCGGAGCGGCAGCACTGCACCCCCCCTTCCTCGGCTCGTTTAGCCCTTCCGGGCGTCCCCTCCATGTGTGCCCCCTTAGCGGGCCGAGGCTGGCTCTGGCCTTTTCTGCAGGCAAGTGGCTGCCATCCTCGAGGCAGGGGCTTCTGCCTGGCTGCTGCCGCTGCTCCCCAGGCAAGCAGTGACTGGAATGGTACAGTCACAGGATCGCGAAGGTTGGAAGGGACCTCCAAGGTCATGGATGGAGTCCAACTGTCAACCCAGCACTGCCAGGAGACCACATCTGCACAGCTCTGAGACCCTTCTAGGTGTGGGAACTCCACTCCATGGCCATCCTGTTCCAGACATTGACAACCCTTTGGGGGCAGAAGTTGTTCCTCATGTCCAACTGTGACGGTTTGGGAGCCCCCCCAGAGAATTCACCCAGACTGGACTCGGCTGGCTGGAGGTTAAGGACTGAAGCTTTGTGTTCACAGCTTAGCACAATTCACAGCAGATAGTTACAACAGACTACACAGGTTGATAGCTCTATGCAGAAACACACAAGTTAAAAGTCATACAGAAACACAGCTCCCCTCCCAGAAAGCAGAGGCCCCAGGAGGGGCTCCCAACCACCCCTCCACCTTCTTTCCACCCTCCTCTCTTATCCCAGAGCCTGCCTTACCTGCAAGGTGAGCTGGGAGGATGGGCAGGGGGGGTTAGAAGGAAATGATGAGTTGGGAGGATCAGCAAGGGGGGTTAGAAGGAAATGATTGGTTGGGTTACACAGATCCAAGCAGACCTGCAGAAGCCCAGGGAGGAAACACAGACCCTGCCAGACTCCAGCACCCAGGGCTGTGTGCTCGGTGTTTGTCCCTGTCTCTGTACAGGCCTGTGGGTGCAGTACCATCCCATTGTTTCTGTGCACAGCCCATGATTTCTCTCATCGAAGTATCCCAGTTAGCTCCCAACCCACACACCGACCTAAACCCCACTGCGACTCCAGGACATTTCTCCTCGCCCTATTGCTTGTTCCCCGGGAGGAGAGCCCTACCCACACCTGGCTCCAGACTCCAGGGAGCTGTGGAGAATGAGCAGGTCTCCCCTCAGCCTCCCTTTCTCCAGGCTGGACACCCCCAGTTCCATCACCCACTCCTCACAAAACCTGAGCTCCAGACCCCTCAGCAGCCTCACTGCCCTTCTCTGGCCCTTCTCCGGCACCTCGGTGTCCTTGTGAGGGGCCCAGAACTGAGCCCAGGAGGGGAGGTGTGGCTCACCACAAGCCTCTCAATTGATTTCTGTTGGTCAAGGAATAAAAATCGTCAATAACTCAAGGTGAAAATCTGAGACTTTGCCCTTCCCCTGCCCTGTGTCTCCTCGGAGAGATGTGAGCCAAGGGCCACGGCTGGGACCGAACCCTGCAGTCTGCCGTTCACCGCATTGCTCTTCCTCACCCCTAACAGTCTCCTGTCAGCAAGGTTAAGCAAACAGCCTCTGATAAAGGCACTTCCAGGTTGCTCTTTCCAAGGCCGTTGAACACAGGCCCCAGACGAGCGCCCTGCGTGTGTGAACCTGCTGGCAGTGACACCTGCCCGGTGCCAGCGCGGGGCCTTGGTGCCATGGTACAGCCCAGGTTAATGACTTTGTTTATACTGCTGGGGTGGCAGAGATAAGGCTCCCTGCCCGCTGGCTCCCTGCCCGCTGCCCCTGCCCCCGCCCGCGCCGCTCCATTGAGAAAAGCGGAGCGCTCCTCGGGCACAGCCAATCCGGGCGGCGCTGCCCGGGCGCCGGTAACGAGCACTGCTCCAGCCCGCGGCGGTCAAGGCTGCCCAGGGGCGTTGCACCACTGACCCGGCCCTATAAAGGCGCTCGGAGCAGCCATGCGCCGGCAGAGCCGGGAGCCAGCCCAGGAGCCGGCCCGCGGTGCCTGGCAGGGGTCTCAGGGCTGTGTCCTCTCGCCCAGGCCCCAGCTGCCCAGCTCGGCCATGACCAGCAGCGGCACGGACATGGACTGTGAGAGGTGCCAGTGCCACGGCGAAGACAAGCACACTGCCATCCTCTACAGCCTCCTGAGCCGCGGGCGGCGGGGCCCGGGGCAGCGGCGCTGCCTGTGCCAGCAGCTCCGCACCGTCTGCCTGCGCACGCCCCGCGCCACCTGCCAGGCTGCCTGCGGTGTGCTGGTCAAAACCGTCAGCTTCATCAGGAACCTGCCCTCCTTCCACCTGCTGCCCAGAGAGGACCAGCTCCGGCTGCTGGACAGCTGCTGGGTGCCCCTCTTCCTCCTGGGGCTGGTTCAGGAGATGGTGACCTTCGAGGTGATGGAGACCCCAGCCCCCAGCATGCTGAAGAAGATCCTCCTCGATGGGCAGAGCCAGCGGCAGGAGCCTGAGCGGACGCAGCCCACGCTGGCTGCCGTGCAGCGGCTCCAGTGCTGCCTCAACACCTTCTGGAGCCTGGATCTGAGCCCCAAGGAATATGCCTACCTGAAGGGAGCCATCCTCTTCAATCCTGGTGAGTGCCCAGGGACCCCTGGAGCTCACCCAGTCCAACCCCCCTGCTCCAGCAGGGCACCCACAGCAGCATGCCCAGGAGCACAATGCCCAGGGGAGTTGGAAGCTCTGCAGAGGAGGCTCCACAACCTCTCTGGGCAGCCTGCTCCAGGCTCCAGCAGCCTCACACCAAAGAAGTTTCTCCTCATGTTGAGGTGGCACCTTCTGGGCTCCAGTTTGTGCCCAAAGTAGCCTTCAAACACACTCCTCCTGTCGTGGAGACAGAGTGTGGGGAGGGCTGGTTACCTGAGCCCCGAGCCCCGTGTGCTGGGATGCAGGGAGGAGGGAGGTCAGAGGGAGGAGGGAGGTCAGGGGTGGCAAAAGTCTGAGCCCTCTGCGGGCCCCGCAGGTGGTGGAGGACCACAGGATGCCCTTTGCAAAGCCTGTGCTTGCCCAGTTCGTGACTGTTCCTCCCTCAAAGGGCAGCACTGTACCAGCTCTGTCTTGTTGGCACCGGGCACGTCTCAGTGGGACCTCGGAGATCCTGTTTGAGATATGGGGGAGGGGAAGGGTGGGAATAGGAGAAACCCAGGACTGTTTTCCAGCCTATCTCATCTCTGGCTGTTCCTCCTAGCATCCTGGCTTGGGCTGGGTTGGAAGGGACCTTAAGGACCACCCAGTTCCAACCCCCCTGCCACAGGCAGGGACACCTCGCACTAGCCCAGGCTGCTCAAGGCCTCTCTCTCTGCAGACGTGTCAGGGCTGAAAGCTTCCCTGTACATCGAGAGCCTGCAGCGGGAGGCCCAGCGAGCCCTGCAGGAGGTGCTGCAGCCTCTGCACCCCGAGGACCAGAGCCGCTTCGCTCGCATCCTGCTGATCGCTTCCACCCTCAAGTCGATGCCTCCTGCCCTCATCACAGACCTCTTCTTCCGCCCTGTCATCGGCAACGCCGATATCGTGGAGCTCATGGCCGAGATGCTCTACGAGATCACTGGGGGGCAGCTGGCCCCGACGCTGCCTGGGGCCCGCTGAGCCGCCTGCAGCCCCGGGGGGGCTCCCCACGCCTCTCCCGGCCAGCAGGGTGGATCCGGGCAGAGGAGACTCGGCAAGAGCAGCGCCCTGGGCCCCGCGGGGCTGGAGGATGCAGCCAGGCTGCTGCAGAGCACAGAGCCACAGCTCCAGCACAGCTCCCCAGCAGCTCCTGCTCCAGCCCTGCTGCTCTCTGTTCCAGGGAGTGTGTGTGCAGCTGAGGGCTTTCCTTCTCGAGGGGGCTTCCTCCTAGAGCAGCTCAGCCAGCAGTAACCAGAGCACAGAGGTGGTCAGAGCCCAGGCCTGGTTTTTGCTCCCTGACCCCTTGAGCACAGTGGTAGCTCTGCTGCCACTCCAGGCAGTGCCATCTGGCCGCAGCTGGCAGCTTGGTTCTGTGGTGCTTGGGCCCACTGTAGAACAGTGCTCAGGGAGATTGCTTCCTGAGAGCAAACAGCATGGAATTAGGGCTGGGCAAAGTCTGCTCTGTCTGCTGTGCTTGAAATCTCAGAGGTACTCATAAAAGACCTTCCTGAGGCACCGAGAGGGCCAAAGGCAGAGGATGGACTCTTGCAGGGCTTGCAGGTTCATCTTCCCCAGATTGTGGTATTCCTGTGTGGAACCCACCAGGATTTCTCCCAGAGCCAGCAAATCACAGCACACTTTGGATGGGAGAGGACCTTGGAGACAGCTGGTTCTGACGTCAGGTCACCTTAAGAGCACCTGAACCTCCTGCACATCACCTGGAGCTGTGAGCTTGCTTCTGCTCCTGTGAACCCTGAGCTGCGACCACTGCAGAGGTGACCTGAGTTGGTTTAGTGGCAGAACCAAATGGCCCTGCCGGGACTGGGGGCCTGGAGGGCTTTGTCCTGCTGCCTGAAGCTCCTGCGAGGAGCTGCCGTCAGTGCTTCCTCCCACAGTGCCTCTGCTCTGTACATAAGGGACAGTAAATTATTTCTTTTGTAGTAAAATGCTTTGTAGTAAAATGCTCTTAAAGGAAGGTGCTGCTGGCTCCCAGGGGGGCTAGCTGGGGGGCTGTTAGGAGAGAGACCCGAAAGCCTCCTTTGGAAGGGCTGCGCTGGCAGTGCTGGGCAGCACCCCCGGGCAGGAAAGGCTCTGCTGGCAGTGCTGGGCAGCACCCCCGGGTAGGAAAGGCTCTGCTGGCAGTGCTGGGCAGCACCCCCGGGCAGGAAAGGCTCTGCTGGCAGCCTGTCTCTTGCCTCCCACCACTGCTGAAAGGTGACAGCAGCTTCCCAGGTGAGCTCAGCCCCATGGCAGCTGTTTTCCACCTGAGTCATGGATGATTTCCACAGGCCCATGCCAGCACGGGCAGCCCCAAGCCCTGCAACACAGTGACATGTGTGTGAGTCACGGCACGCAGGCTGCCAGCAGTCCGACTGCCAGAGCTACCCCGAACTGGGCACCCAGATCCTTGGGCACAAGGGAGGGCTCCCAGTGCCTCCACCCTGCCACCAGTCCAGGGACAGGAGGTCACTGTGGGCTCCCCTGTCTGGCATTGTACCTGCCCATCAGGTCTGACACTGTGGGGACGCATGGTGCAATGCACAGCGCTGGGACTCAGCAAGGTCAGGGCCCCTCGCAATGGGCTGGGCTGCAGCAGGGCACAGGGTACCTGGACACCATGGGCACCCTGGCACCCCTGGGGCCTGCAGCGCCCAGCTGTGCCTGGTTCAGAACCTATGACCCTCACTCAGGTCCTGGCCGGCTCCTGGACACGTCTCCAGGCCTGTTCAGCCCAAGGCCTGCCCCCAGCCCTGGGGCTGGGCACCTCCTGCTGCCCCCAAGCTCTGTGCCCCCACCGTGACCGAACCGCCCCAGCCCCTGCCTAGCCCCTGAGCGCGGCTGTAGTGCCCCATGTAGCCACCAGGCGGCGCCCTCTCAGACGTCATCACGGCGCGCCCGACTGCCGTGACGCGCCGGCCCGGGCGGCCAAGATGGCGGCGCCCGGCTGTGAGGACGGTGATCAGGGAGCTGCCGCCGCTGCCCGCTACTGCCCGCTACTGCCTGGTGAGCGGCATCCCGGCCGCGCTGCGCTCCGCTCAGCTCCGCGCCTACTTCAGCCAGTTCTTGGAGGCCGGCGGCTTCCTCTGCTTCCACTACCGGCACCGCCCCGAGCGCCCGCCGGTGGGCGGCGGCAGTGCGGCCGCGGCGCCGCGCACCTGCTCCTGCCTGGTGGCCGTGCGGGCCGCCCGCGCCCGCCGCTTCCTCCGCATGTACTCGGGCAAGCGCTGGATCGGGCCCGATGGCGCCGCGCTGCCTGGCCGCTGCCTCATCCGCAGGGTCCGCCTCAGCCCCGGGACAGGTACGAGAGGGCACCGGGGCGAGGGTGGGGTCGGGCCTCGCCTCATGCTTCCCGCCTGGCAGCGTTGGAGGCTCCGCTGGGCACCGGATGCCACCCGCGAGAGGCTGAGCAGCCAGCCCGGGGCTGTAGGGCGGTTAAGGCTCATGGCGTTCCCCGGCGCTAGATCCGTTACGCGGAGCCGCGGGAAGGGCTGGGCGGGAGAAGCAATCCCAGGTCAGCTCCAGCCAGCGGCACAGCCCCAGCGTGGGCACCAGCCGTGCCCCCTGTGCCTCCAGGGGTGGGGACTCCACCACCTCCCTGGGCAGCCTGTGCCAGTCCCTGACCACTGGCAGCAAGGAAGTTGTTCCTTGTGTGCACCCTGACCCTCCCCTGGCACAGTTCCAGGTCATTTCCTCTCCTGTCGCCTTTAATAGGGAGCCCAACCCCCACCCCACTGCCACCTCCCTTCAGGTGTCCCCTTGGCCTCCTCCAGCCTAAATGAGGCAAGAAGAGTTGGTCTGGGACCTGCTCGTGCCCCTCCTGCCCGGGAGGACCCGAACTGAGCCCTCCCTGGTGCAGTGCCAGTGCCCAGGACCGTTCCTTGTCTCCCCCAGACACAGAAGCAGCTTCCAGCCCTGAGGAGCAGGCGGCCGCGGGCGAGTGGGTCACAGAGGCAGAGCTGAAGCGGCTGCCCGAGCTGAACCCCCCTCCCTTCATGCCCCATGGCAACGTGGGCACCCCCCTCAGAGTTTTCCTGGAGCTGATCCGGGCCTGCAGGCTGCCTCCGTGGATTATCAGGAAGCTGCAGTTGGACTTCCCGAGGACAGGCAGCAGCCGCCGGTACGGGAATGTGCCCTTCGAGTACCCGGGCACGGAGCCGGCCGCCGGGGAGGGAGGAGTTTACACTGCTGCAGGGGATGAGATCACAGAGGCAGAGGGGCCCGGGGCAGGAGCTGAGCTGACTCGCCCAGCCCGAGCTGAGGAAGAGGAAGATGAAGACGGGCAGGAGGAGGAGGCAGAGGAGTCACACTCGGATGATGTAAGTGGAACCTTCTAGCACTGCCCAGGCCCAGAGCTGGGAGGGTGGGAGGCTGAGAGCCCCCAGAGCCCACCCCGAGTCCTCTGGCAGAGGCTTGTCTGAAGCTGCAGTTAGAGCAGGCTTGGGGCAGCTCTTGCGGCACTCAGCGCCCTGCTGTGGGCCACACTGGGCTGGTTGGAGGGCATGGGCACAGCGGGAGCAGATGCCAGCCCTGCTGCCTGGCAGGTGGGGCCCAGCTCTGCTTCTCTTTGCAAATGAGGCGAGCAGAGGCTGGGGAGCAGAGAGCTGCCTGGGTGGTGACCTGGAGTGCTCCTGGCAGCGCAGTCACTGGGAGCAGAATGGCTTTGGTGACAAAAGCCTCCTGCGGAACTGGGCCGCACAGGCCCTGGGAGCCTCTCCTGCTCCCTCCAGCTGCCAGACGCCTGTCTGGGCTGTTCCCACAGCCCTCTGTCATTACCCAGGCAGCACAGGCCTGGGGCAAGCCTTTCCCCTCTCTGCTGGAGCAGAATCCATGGAGCTGCCAAATCTCTGCTGCAGTTTTCTGCCCTTAGGTTCTCCTAGCAACAGTGGACACAGAGAGCTCTTTGTTCCCTCCCTGACAGACTCCTTTAGTCAGTCCTTTCTTCTCCAGACCAAACAGACTCCTCGCCAGGTTTCTCACAGGCTGCTTCCTGCTTCCCCGAGTCGTTCTTTTGGCTGTCCCTTGCTTAATGCCTTCCTTGGAGGGCTCTGCCCAGAGCTGGGCAGGCAGCAGTACAGCTGCCAGCCTGCTCTGTGCCCGTGCCAGGCAGCTGCTCACCTGCACCTCCATACAATCTCCGTGGGGATCAGCTTGAGTGGAATTAATTTGTTGCTGCTGCTGACTTTGTGCCTGGCAGAGCTGCTCCTTACAAGGGCATCGGAGCTGCGTGCAGTGCCCTGGCTGTGACGTGCTGCTTCTCACCACCTGGCTGCTGACTCTGGAGATGGCATTAGTCAGGGGCTGAGGTCAGCGGTGCCAGTCGCGTCAGTGCCTGAGACAGCAGCCTGAGGCCAGCACTGTTGACAGAGCTGCTGGGGAGGGGAGGGCAGGGCCAGGAGGGTCAGGGAGAGGGGCAGCAGCTTGTGTGCTGGTGGCACTGCAGCCACCCTTCTCTGTGCCTTCTGTGTGTGCTGGTGGCACTGCAGCCTTCCCTATAGCCTCTGTGTGTGCTGGTGGCACTGCAGCCACCCTTCTCTGTGCCTTCTGTGTGTGCTGGTGGCACTGCAGCCTTCCCTATAGCCTCTGTGTGTGCTGGTGGCACTGCAGCCGTCCCCCTGCCCTCTGTGTGTGCTGGTGGCACTGCAGCCGTCCCCATGGCCTCTGTGTGTGCTGGTGGCACTGCAGCCACCCTTCCCCGTGCCCTCTGCAGGACAGGGACACCTGTGAGGAGTGGGAGCGTCACGAGGCCCTGCACGAGGATGTGACCCAGCAGGAGCGCAGCAAGGAGAGGCTCTTCGAGGAGGAGATTGAGCTCAAGTGGGAGAAGGGTGGCTCTGGCCTGGTCTTCTACACCGATGCTCAGTACTGGCAGGAGGAGAATGGAGGTAACAGAGGTGGTTGTGGTGCTGAGCCACAGCCCTGCAGGTAAATCCACAGCGAGCCCATGGGCACATGGACTGCAGCTGCAGTGCGGGCACCTGGGCCCTGCTCTCCAAACCTGCCCTTCGGCACAGGACCTGCACCAGAGCCCCCCCAGTGCTCCTGCCTGGGCTCTGGGCAGTCTCCAGCAGTGTTTCCTTCCTACTTTGCTGGAGAAAGCAGGGCCCTGGGCCAGCAGCAGGCAGCAGCAGGCAGCTCGGGGTCAGGCCGCTGGGACCATCGCCCACATTGGTACTCTCCTTCTCTTGGCAGACTTTGACGAGCAGACTGCAGATGACTGGGACGTGGACATGAGCATCTACTATGACAGAGGTATCTGAGCTGAGCCTCCTGCAGGGAGCCAGAGAGGGTGGGAAATTCTGCCCCTGCGGGATCTGTGCTGTGGGCACCTCTGGGGCTCTGCCGCCCTTTGAAAGTGGCCAAGCCCTCAGTGTACCTCAGATGATGTTTTTCTTGTCTGGCAGAGAGCGCTGCCAAAGAGAACAGGTTCTGCTTCCCTGCTGCTGGTGCTCTGGGGAAAATGAGGGCAGCAAAGTGCTGTCCTGAGCTGTGCTGCTCTGACTCTTGGTTCTCTCTCCCTAGATGGAGGGGATAAGGATGCTCGGGACTCGGTCCGGATGCAGCTGGAGCAGCGGCGCCGCAGCGGCCTGGAGGACGCCACTGCCCCGGGGCACCAGATTGGCAGCTTTGAGAGGTACACCAAGGTGAGCTCTGGGGAGCACAGCACAGGCTGTGCTGCTGGTGGTGCTTGAGGCATGTGGGTCAGGAGCAGGAGAGGTCTTGGATGTGGGGAGGGGACACAGAAGAAGGTGGCTTTGTCCAGCACCTCTGATGGTTTTCTCCCTTCTCCCAGGGCTTTGGCAGGAAGCTGCTGGAGCAGCAGGGCTGGACAGAGGGGCTGGGGCTGGGCAGCAGCAACTCTGGCATGGCTGAAGCTCTGGACAACGAGGGTCAGAACCCCAGATGCAAGAGGGGCCTGGGGTAAGCACCCAGCCCTGCCCTGCCAGCCTGTGCTGAGAACCTCTGCCCAGGCTGGAGCGTCCAACTGCCTGACCCAAACGTTTGCTGCCTCTCTAGGTACCATGGGGAGAAGCTGCCAACCTTCATCAGGGTGAAAAAGCGCCGGGAGGAAGCTCCCATCCTCATCTCCACCATCTATGACGACCCCGACCCGAGGGACAGCGACACCCAACTGCTCAGGCGCCAGCCCCCCACTGCCATGAAGTACAGGCAGGGCATGCCCTTCGTGCGGGCATCACAGGGCGCCCTAGAGAGCTCCAGTGCCCAGGCACGCTGAGCAGTGGCTGCCACACAGCCTCCTCACCAGCACAGGCTGGCTCCTGGGCTTGTGTTTGGGGCAGGCTCTTCAGATATTTATTTTTGGAAGAAAGATTTGTGACAAAAATGCTTCAGTGACTTTTTGTCCTCTAAGGCACTGAGCTGCTGAGGGGCCTGGAGCAGCTCTTTGAGGAGCAAAGGCTGAGAGCCTGCAGAAGAGCAGCCCCAGAGGGCAGCTGAGTAATGCTCGGTAAGAGGGTGGAGGATAGGAGATGGGGCCAGACTGTGCCCAGTGGTGCCCAAGGACAGGACAAGGGGCACCAGGCACAAACTGGAACCCAGGAGGTGCCATCTGAGGCTGAGACAGAGGCCTGGAGCAGGCTGCCCAGAGAGGTTGTGGGGTCGCCTTCTCTGCAGAGCTTCCAACCCCACTGGGCATTGTGCTCCTGGGCAAGCTGCTGTGGGTGCCCTGCTTTGGCAGAGGGGCAGGACTGGGTGAGCTCCAGAGCTCTGCTCCAACTCCTACCGTTTTGGGCTTCTGTAATTGCACCGAAGGGGGAATAGTCCTGGCCCTGGTCACTCACGGGGAAGGGGAGAGGCTGTGGTTTATAGCCTGGATCGTCCAAGGTGGGGTGCTAGGTCAGCCTAAAAAGCCAGAACTCAGGGTTTGTGGCTGCCTGAGACATGGGGAAGGACAAGTACAGGCAGGGCCAGCGTGGCACAGGAACTGCCCTGCCGAGAGCTCGCTGCTGGCCTGCAGCTTCGCCTCGCCTGGGTGTGACTATCCCACACTCCCAGGAGAAACTGCTCGGGATGAAAGATTCATCCTGGCAGCCTCTGGAGGAATTCTGTGGGAGGCGTTTCCCTGGGGATGGGCACAGTGGGTGCTGCCTTCCTTGGCTCTGCTGTGCCCTGTGCCCTTCTCCTGGCACAGGCCACTCTGTCCCAGTGGCCCAAGGCTGCAGGCTGAAGGGAGAATTGGTTGAAAGCTCTGATGGCAGGGTCCAGCTCGGCTGCGGCTGTGTCAGGGGGGATCCAGGGAGTTCTTTCCGTGTGTCTTGAAGGGAGAAGTGGGGATGGAGTCGTGGAGTGGTGCTGACGGCACAAGGGGCAGAGCCGGGACTCGAACCGGCGGTGCCGGAGGCCGTTCCGGCCTTGGGGGTCTCACTAACGGCGGAGCCGCGCGTCCCTCCGGCCGCCAGGGGGCGCCGTGAGCGCAGCAGCCCTTCCTCACCCCGGAACTCGGTGCTTGGGCGCCGGTGGCGACCCGGGCCCAGCGCCGGGGGCACCGGCGGAGGCAGGCGGTGAGCGGCCCAGCGGAGCTGGGGGTGGTCTGCCGGGCTCGGGGGGTGGTCTGCCGGGCTCGGAGAGCGGCCCGCCGGGCCCCGGCGGTGCTCTGCCATCCTCGGCGAGTGGTGTGCCGGGAGCGCAGCGGTCTGCTGGGGCGGGAGGGGGTCATGAGGGATGAACGGAGCTGGGAAAGGAGGCGGAAGTGTGAGGCAGAAGGGGACACGGGGGGCGCGGGCGAGAAGAGGGGACACGGGGGATAAGGGCATGTGGGGGAGAAAGAAGGATGCAAGCAAAGAGGCAGGGAGAGGGGACACGGCAGGAGGGGGAGATGCGGGAACCATGGGACGTGATGGGAGAGGGAATATGGCGAGCAGAAGGGATACAGAGCGGGAGGAGAGTGGGAGAGGGGAGGAGGCCTGGAGCGAGGGAGCGGACGGAGGCGGTGCGTGGGCACTGCCATGTCAGGAGCCCAGCTGGGCTGCAGCTGACCCCACTCGAGACTAGGGGCAGGGATCCGAGTCCAGCAGGCACAGCCCTGTGGGTCCGGGTGGGGGGTTGGGCCCGTTCTTAGTGCCGGCGGGGGGTGGCAGGGTGACATCAGCCCCGCACGGGGCTTAGCCTCCCCGGGGGGGCAGAGGCAGCAGCTGGCACTCCCCTGGCTCTGCGCCACTCCCCAGTGGCTTGCGCTGGGGCGGACGCGGGTGGGTGCCAGTGGGACTTGTCCTTCCCCAGGGGCAGCAGGCACTGCGCCGCCATGTCCGAGGGCAGCAGGGGCAGCTCGCTGACCTTCGGCCAGGTGGTGATTGGGCCCCCAGGCTCTGGGAAGACGACCTACTGCCATGGCATGCAGGAGTTCATGGGCAGCATCGGGCGCAAGGTGGCCGTGGTCAACCTGGACCCTGCCAACGAGGCCATGCCCTACCAGTGCGCCCTGGACATCGCCCAGCTCATCACCCTGCCCGACGTGATGGAGAGCCTGAGGCTGGGCCCTAACGGGGGCCTGATCTACTGCATGGAGTACCTGGAGGCCAACTCTGACTGGCTGCAGGAGAGGCTGGCAGCCTTCAGGGGTCATTACTTCTTGTTTGATTGCCCAGGCCAGGTGGAGCTCTACACCCACCACCGTGCCCTCAAGAACGTCTTCGCCCAGCTGGCCAAGTGGCACTTCAGGGTAGGCTGGGGGCAGGGCTCAGCCCGTGGCACCCCAGGCGCTGGTGCTCAGCAGCTGTGCACTGTGTGGTCTCAGCTTGTGGCTGTGGCTGCTGAGAGTTACCTGAGAGGCCCTTTCCAGCCGAAACCACTCCTGGGTCCTGTGCCTGCCTTGCTCGCCTGCTTGGCTTGCAGGCAGCTTCCTCAGGGAGTTTTGCTCTGCTTTGTGCTTGGATTGGCAAAAGAGTGACTTGCTCAGGGCGTTTAATGCAGTGGGATCATCACAGGCAGTCATGGATGCCCTCCCCACGCTCCTGCTGTGCTCCAGGCTGTTCTCCTCAGCCCCTCTGTGTTTCACCTGCTGCGTTTTGGAGCAGGGAGGAAGTTTCCTGTGCTGGGTGAGACCCTGTGCACAGCACTGGGAGCCTCAGCTGCCAGCTCAGGCCCTGCCTGGCTCTGCCACAGCCAGGCTGGATCCCTCTGCACCTTGCAGTAGGTGCTCTGTGCTTTCTTGCAGTGGCAGATGCAGATGAGGAGGCCCAGGTGAGAAGAGGCCCAGCCCCACGCTGCCTTGCTTGCCTTGCATTTGCTTTGCATTTGGGCCAGGCCAGGAATGAGCAAAGCCTGTGTGGGGTGAGCCAGCAGGGCAGGCTCCTCTGCACTGGGACTCTGCACATTAGCTGTGGCTTCCATTCAAGTACCTGGGCATGGGATGGCAGTTGCTACAAGAAGGTGGTGCCACTGCTGTTTTGATGCTGCCTCCAGAGCTTAACACCTGCCTGTAGGGTTCAAACTGCCTCTTGCTGTGCTGCAGAAGCACAGCTGTGACTCAACCCTGCCTGCCTCTGACTTAGAGTGAGGTTGTGTAACAGGCAGGGGCTGAGCAGAGATCTCAGAGCACGTTGCTAGAGCTGCACAAAAGCCAGGGCAGCCAACTGCTCTTCATGGAGATATTAAGCATTATTTCAGGCCCTGCCAGCAGAGTCTGGGCTGCTGCTGCTGCTGCTGCTGCGTGCTTGCTGCCCCGGACCATTCCCGTGGGGAAGGTGGGAGTGGAGGCAGCTTGGGGTCGTGCAGGAGGGGAGCTAAGCCCAGCTCCCACCCCCCGAAAACCTGCAGAGCTCAGACAAGCCTGCAAGTGTCTCCCGCTGAGAAGAGGGAGGGCAGCTGCAGGGTTTGTCTTTCAGTAGTGCTGGTGGAGCTCAGCACCCTGCCGAGCCTCCCCACAGCCCTTTCAGTGCCCCAACAGCCCGGGGCTCGAATCGCCTGGGTGGCACTGAGTGCAGTGTGGTGGCATCGTGTGTCTGTGTGCAGTCGTGCCTGAGGCTGGGTGGTGCTGCAGGAGCTAGGAGGTCACTTCCCCTGCCAGGGGCTCTCGCTGCAGCCAGGCCTGCAGTGTCTGTAGCCCCCCCCGGAGGAGCCCACAGGCAGGTGTATGGACATGTCCCAGGCTTACCTAATGCTGTCCCTCTGTGTCTTGGCTGTCCCAGCTGGCTGCAGTGCACTTGGTGGATTCTCACTACTGCACAGACCCTGGCAAGTTCATCTCTGTGCTCTGCACCTCCCTCTCCACCATGCTGCACGTGGAGCTGCCCCACGTCAATGTCCTCTCCAAGATGGACCTGATCGAGCAGTACGGGAAGCTGGGTGAGGCCTGTGCTGGGGCTGGGCTGTGCCAGCTGCTTGTCCCCTCCCTGGTAGGGCTGTGGTGCTGGGAGAGCTCTGGCTGGGGAAGTGGGAAGGGACCTCTGCAGATCATCCAGTCCTACCCCTCTGCTCCAGCAGGGCACCCACAGCTTGCCCAGCAGCAGATTGGACAGGGAGGGTTGGAAACTCTCCAGAGGAGACTTCACAACCTCTCTGGGCAGCCTGTGCCAGGCTTAAGCAGCCTCACACCAAAGAGGTTTCTCCTGTTCAGGTGGCACCTCCTGGATTCCAGTTTGTGCCCCTTGTCCTGTCCCTGGGCACCACTGAGCAGAGTCTGGCCCCAGCCTCTTACTCCCTCCCTTTAGCTCTTGCTGAGCACTGCTCAGCTCCCCTCTGGGGCTGCTCTTCTGCAGGCTCTCAGCCCCAGGACTCTCAGCCTTTGCTCCTCACAGAGCTGCTCCAGGCCCTTCAGCATCTCCAGGGCCTCTCTCCAGCAGTTCTCTGTCTCTTGAACTGGGGAGCCCAGAGCTGGACTCAGCACTCCAGCTCTGGCCTCACCAGGGCAGAGTGGAGGGGGAGGAGACCTTCCCTGCCCTGCTGGCTGGGGACTTGGTGCAGATCTCACCAAATGGTTAACATTTAGGAACTACCTCCTTGGTGTTTCCCTGCAGCTTTCAACTTGGATTACTACACGGAGGTCCTGGACCTCTCTTACTTGGTTGACCATTTGGCCTCCGACCCCTTCTTCAGGAGCTATCGGCGCCTCAACGAGAAGCTGGTGGAGGTGATCGAGGACTACAGCCTGGTGTCCTTTGTGCCACTCAACGTCCAGGTGGGTGGGGCAGAGGGCACACGGAGCGCTGCAGGTGTAGATGACAGCTGCTTGGAGCCATCAGGGTGGTAAAGATCAGCTGGGAGGAGATGGGGGAGGAGATGGGGGAGGACAGGGAAGCACACTCAGACTTGTGAATGATCTGTGGCAGCCAAGGGAGAGGCAGAGGCTGAGGGGCCTGGGGCTGCGTGGGCCTCATGTCCCCGGGAGGGCAGTTGGGGCTCCCCTTACCTCAGCTGTGCCTGCATTTCGATCTGGGCAGAGTATGACCTGAGAGGCTTTTAAATGAGGCAGCACCAAGTCATGAGAAGCTTTGGGTGGGAGAGCTGCAGAAGCTGTCCACAAAGGCAAATGGGCTGAGAGGTGATGAAAGGGAGCCAGAGGGTGGAGGGTGTCAGCCTGTCATGTGTTCGGTGCCCCTGGTCGTCCCCTGGCCCCTGGGGGCACTGGGCACTGGGTGGGTGGCTCAGAGCCCGTGAGAAGGTGCACGGTGGAGGCCTTCAGGAGCAGCTGCCCGCGGGCAGGGGCTGGGGTGCCAGTGCCAGCCCTGCCCGGCAGGACAAGGCCAGCATGCGGCAGGTGCTGCAGGTGGTGGACAAGGCCAACGGCTGCTGCTTTGGAGAGCAGGAGCACAGGAGCCTGGAGGCCCTCATGTCGGCAGCAGTGGGAGCTGATTTCCACTTCACTTCGTATCCTTCTGCACTGAAGTGTTAACTTCTCTTTCCCTGGGGCAGAGGCTGGAGGTGGAGCTGGCAGCAGCTGCCATGGCCTGTGCCATAGCACAGAGCCAGGCCCTGCCTGTGCACACCAAAGCCACCACAGCTGCTGCTCGATGCTGTCAGTGTGGGAGGAATCTTTTGACAACTTTCTTTTCTCTCACACTCACCTGGGCTGGTTCCTTCCATTTCCTCCAGACCATACAATTGATTCTTCTCTGCTTGTCAGGTCTGGGACCAGCCAGAGCCAGAAATAACTCAGGTGCTGTGTGCTGCTGCCAGGCCTGTGCCTTGCTGCCAGCCCTGTGCTTGCTGCCAGCCTCCAGGCTAATGTGGGGCTGGTTCCTCACTGGGAACTGAGAGCTCCTTGCAGAGGGAGTGTTTGAGCCCAGCCCCTTGTTTTCCTTAATTACTGCCTTATCAGCACGCTTGCAGTGCAGGAGAAGTATTTGCAATCTCAGGACAAAGCCGTGGAGGAAGAGGTGATGGAGCTGTGACACACCCACCCCTGCCACCGCTGCTCCCACACCTCTGCTTTTCCTACCAGCAGCTGGAAGCATCTCAGCGTCTTGTGACTCAGCCCAGGCAGAGGCCTGTCCAGGCAGAGGGCTCCCTGCTGGACTCCCTCTCTGGAAGGGTTTGACCTCTGCCACTCCAGCCCAGCTGCACAGGGCAGTGCTTTTGTGCTCCTCACCGGGGCCAGCCAAAGCCTTCCTGGGGAGCAAGCTGGGTTCAGGCAGGTGGAGGAGAGAAGCAGGATGGAGGGGACTGGCTTCTGCCAAGCCTCCTCCTCGTGACCAAGACTGATCCAGAGAAAGACAAATCAATTGGAGCTGTCTGCTGCAGGGAGACTTGAGCCACAAGTTCTGTGTCCCAGGGAGGAGGAGCTTGTGTGGCCTGGTGCTCAGCGGCCAAGGAGCCTTTGACCTCTTTCAGGGAGGACAAACCAGGGCTGGTTTATTTCTAAATAATGAGGGACTCTTTCTTAATAAAACAAAACCTTCCTCTCTCTTTCATCTTGTGACTGCCCAACCTGAGTACATAAACCCAGGAGTGCTCCACAGCCCGGGGCTGAGCAGCCTCTGCTGGCAGGGTCAGGGCAGCTGGCGCTCGCTGCTGGACCCTGCCTGCCTCTGTCACCTGCCCCCGAGCAGGGCAAGCAGTGGCTGGCTGGAAGGGGTGAGGAAGAGTGCCCAGGGCGGTGGAAGGTCACCCCTCGTGTGTGTCTCTCCAGGGGCTGGGTGCTGGCACTGGGGATGTAGGCATTTGTCTGCTGGCCTTTGGGGGCTCTGATGCCCCTGAGAGAGTCAGCAGGAGGCTGCAGCAGGCAAGGCCTGACCCAGCAGCTGCATTGGCTGCCTCAGCCACCATCCTTGTGCTGTGCTTGGGTTCTCCAGAGCCCAGATCACAGCTTCGTGGATTGCACTGGGCTGGGAGGGACCCTCCAAGGGCAGGCAGGAGGGACACCTCCAGCTAGAGCAGGATGCACAGGGACACATCCAGGCTGATGTGTCTCAGGGACAGGACCTCAACACATCTCTGGGCAGCCTGTGCCAGTCTCTCCCCAGCCTCACCATGCAGAGCTTGCTCCTGATGTCCAACCTAGCTCTGCTCTGTTTCAGTTCCAAACCATTGCCCTCGGCCTATCCCCACAGGTCCTTCTGAGCAGTCCCTCCCCAACCTGCCTGTAGGTCCCCTGCAGACACTGAAATGCAGCTCAAGGTCTCCCTGGAGCCTTCTCTTTTCCAGGTCTCAGTTCTTCCAGCCTGGGATGGAAAAGTCCTCAGGCTTCTGTGCTTCCTTGTGTGACTTTGCACCCAGCTGCAGCTCCTCGGGTTGCTGGCAGCAGCCCCCAGCCCCCAGCGCCACCTTCTGCAGGCTCGTGTCCTTCAGCAGAGTGAGCTGGGAGGGTCAGGGTGGTGAGCAGCAGCGTCCACACTGTGCCTCCCAGCAGCTCCCAGGGAGGATGGGAGCAGGGCAGAGTGGCAGCTCCCAGCTCTGGCTGCAGACTCAGCAGCGCTTCTTGCCCAAGAGCTTGCACAAGCCAAGAACCTCCTGCACAGAGCCACTGCAGAGCAGGCAGGGAAGCTGGGAGTGGAGTCCTGCTTGGCAGGGATTTAAACCGGAATTCTCCTGCCCCTCACAGCTTTGTGGCCAGATGTGGAGCTCAGGAGAACACAAGAGGCCTCCGTGCACCCATGAGCCACAGCCTTGTGCCTGCAGCAGCTCAGGTCCCACATGTCCAGCAGAGAAGTCCAATTCCTGGCTGCTGGCAGTGCCTGAGCTCTTTCCCCAAGATCCCAGGGATCTCCCTCAGTATTCCTGGCTGCAAGCTGGCAGTGGCCTTCAGTGCTCTCTGGGCCTGAAGGTCTAGAGGCTGATCCAACCACAGCTGGAGCTGAAACTCCATCCCTGCCTTGGGGTCTGGTGGACTCCCCTCTGCTCCCTGTAGCTGCTGGGAAGCAGTGGGGCTGAGGTCATAAAAATGGGGATTTGCTGTCAGCTTCTTTTGGGGCATTGGAGATTTGGTGGCTCAGAAGGGCTTTGAAGGCCAGGCTGGAGTTCTGCAAGAGCCATCAAAGCCTCTGCAGCTGCCTGGCTTCTTTATTCCAATAGCCAGGTGGTATCAGCAGCTCCAACCCTGCCACCCTGCTGCTGCTGGGGGAAAAGGACATCGGAGGTGTGAAACCTCCCAGCTGAGGGCACCTCTGCGGGCTCCAAGCCAAGGAATGATGAGGTCTGGAAGCACCACATCCCAGCAGGGTTTGCACTCCAAGGGCCTCTTCCCAGCCCTGTATTGGAAAGCAGGAGCTGGGCTGGGACCTGCAGCTGGGCAGGGCTGAGCCTCGTTCTCCTGGTCAGGGTGAAGAGGGAACTGGCCCTGCAGTGGGTACAGTCGGCTGGGAACCCAGAGTGTGCCATCAGCCAGCTCCTGCACCCACATGTCCCCACGCTGGGAGGCTCCCCGGGGCTGAGGGAGGTGACACTTTGGCTCCTGTCGCTGCCATTGAGCAATCAGGCAGGGCAAAGGGCCAGGATTAGTCACCCCAGCCGAGGCACATCCCTGGGTGGGGGGGACAGGCTCTGCAGAGCTGGTCCTACCTGCCCTGGCCCCTCCAAGCCTGGCGTCAGGAGGAGCTGAGCCCACTCTGACCACCTGTGGGACCTCCTGGGAGAGGCTGAGCATGTGCCAGGTGATGTTTTTTGGGGTGAAAAGGTTCAGCCTTAAATTGCAGCCACTGGGCTGAGGTTTGCTGTGTTCCCCTCCCCAGTTTCCAGCTCCGACCCCTTTCTCGTCCAGGTCCCCACACTGCAGCCCCTGTTGCACATCCCACCCTGCAAAGTGTCACCACAGCTGCTTGCTGGGCAGGCAGCAGCTCTCCAGAGCCAGGTCAACCCCAGGCAGCTGCAGGATCTCTCTCCGCAGTCCAGAACACAGTGCCTGGGTCGGGTCCAGCCAGCCCTGGGCAAGTGTGGAGACATGAGATGGTTTCGGCCATCCCCAGCCATTGCAGTGGGGGCTGCCAGGGGTCAGCTCCGTGCTGGGAGCTTCAGCAGGGCTGTGGGATGGACGAGACAGGCTGAAAGTCACAGAAGGGTTTGGGTTGGAAGGGATCTTTAAAGTTCATCTAGTTCAGCCCCGCCCCTGCAGTCAGCAGGGACAGCTTCATCTAGAGCAGGGCGCTCAGAGCCCCAAACAACCTGCCCTGGGATGAGGAATCCAGAGAATGGGGCCAGTGTGACCCCCCACAGCAGCTGCCCCAGGAAGGGGCCAGGGGGCTCCTGCTTGGAGACTCTCAGTTTGCCCAGCACGAGAAAGCTTCTCCGCCCTCTGAGAAGCCCCCAGACCAGCAGGAGGCTGGCACACGCTGCTGCCCCCCCGCGCTGCTGTCTGCCTCGGTTCCACCACACCAGGGAGGTGCTGCCGGTGGCTCAGCCTCGGCCGGGAGCCAGCCAGCCCCAGCCCCAGGCACGGAGCCCTGCAGGGGACACTGACACCTGGGGACGAGGGCTCTGGGTTCTGCAGCCCTCCAGCCCCACTGAGGTCTGGCAGAGCCTTTTGGGCCGGGGGTGGCAGCTCCTACTTGTCCTCAGAGACCTGCTGCAGGAGCCTTAACCCCGTGGCCGCCAGCCACAGTGGGGACAGCCCTTGTGAGTGGGCTGTGCCAGGGCTCTGCGCCTAGTGCCAGGCTGCGAGAGTGGGGGGACACTGCCTGGCCCCAGACCACCCACAGCCCTTGGCTCCACTGCTGTTAAAGACCCTAAAACACCCCAGCTGGGGACCTTTGCTGCGTGCCCCCTCCTGTGCTGTGCCACGCACACCCAGAGCACCCTCCCGTGTGTCCCAGCCGGGCACAAGAACAGGGGTTGGTGTCCCAGGGGCACCCTGGTCCCTTCCATCCAGGTCGCACAACCATACACAAAAGAGGGGATCCGAGAGGACTCTGAGGAGCATCTCCTGCTCCCCAGCAGACAACCCTCTCACTGAAGGTATCACGGCAGGGGGGATGCTGGAGGGGGGGTCCTGGGTGCCTTCCCAGCTCCAAAAAAGGTTCTGGACCGACTGGGGGCCAAGAAGCATCCCCTGCTGCAGGGCACAGCCAGGCTGCCGCTCTGGGTGCTGGTGAAATCGGTTAACTCGTGGGAACCCCGAGGGAGCCCAACGGGACCCCAGCGAGAGCCCAGCGGGGGCCCAGTGTGACCCCAGCGGGAGCCCCTCTGTCCTCCTGCCACCCCCCATTAAGCTCCCCCCGGGCAGGGGCATCCCCCAGCTCCCACCCCGGACCTTCCCAGTACAACCAGCCCGGGCTGCTGCGGTGCCCGCCGGGCTGCAGGGCGGCCGGAGCCCTGGGCTGGTTTTTCACGTCGGCCTGCCCCGGATCGCTAATTACAGGGCTGGGGCCGGTTCCCAGGCTGGGAGCGCTCAGGGCCAGGCGGAGGCCAAGCGTCGGGGCCCCTCATCGGCCTCCCCCCCGGGAACCGGATGGGCTCCCGACAGCGCCGGCGGCCCCCAGCGCAGCTCGGCCCGGCCGAGCAGATTGCAACCTGCCCCGGACCGCGGCGGGGCACGGCGCGGCCGCCTCGGCTGCCGTGGGATGCCATGGTGGGGATGCAGAGGGCCGGGAGAGCTGACAGGGGCTCACAGGGGTCAGTGACCTCGGTTGGGCTCTGTGCCCCCTGATTGGTGCCACCCGAGGTGAGCAGGTTCTGGTTTCGCCAGCTCTCTGCCTCGCCAGACCCTGGCGTGTCCCCGGCCGATGGCCGCGCAGGGACAAGCAGTCCCGTGGGCTTCACGCTGGTTTCGGGAGGGTTGTGCTTCAGTTTCCCCAGAGTTTCCTGGCACCTTGGGCGCTGGGGCTTGCCCGTGACCGGGGTCGGGACTGGCTCGTCCCTCGTGTCCCCGGGCAGGGCGGCACATCCTGAGTCCTGCCGCGTTTGCTGCATCCCGGCGCTTGCCATCAAAGGCTGGTGCCTGCCCGGCCCCGCCGTGCCTGCCGTGCTGAGCTCGGCCCGGGCTGCCCTGCCTGCTGTGCTGAGCTCAGCCCTGCCTGCCCTGCCTGCACTTCAGGGTAATTATTTCTTCTTGTCGAAACTCGTGTTGGCAGGGGGGGGCTGTGCTCTGTGCTGCACCCTTCTCTGTGGCTGCACGCCAGGACCAGAAGTGCTGAGCTTCGTCCCTCTCCAGCACGTCCAGACCTTGTTGGGGACCTCTCCACCCCAGAGGACACCCCAGGGCTGTCCCTGTGTCACTGTCAATGCTCCTTTAGGGCCCCCACAACACTTGGGACATAGAGAAGAGCTGATGGCGGAAGCTAAAACCTTCACAAGGATCATGGTGGTGGAGTTGGGAGCACCACGGATCTGCACCGAGGGGGTGGGACACCCTCCTGCAGGGTAGGGAATCTCGATTCGCCCCACAGAGTACCCAGTGCCGAGTGGGGCTGCCAAGACCTTCACCCACTGAAGCAGAGCCCTTCCACGGGCTGTGTTTTTAGCAAGGGCTGGGGCTCGCTGGGCACCCCAAGACCCCATCGAGGGGCTGGGAGCAGGCAGAGTGCAGATCGCAGGGGCTCTGACTGCTCCCCATGCTGCCGGGGTGGGATGCGGAGTGGGAGCCTGGTGGTGGGAGCTGCCCAGACACGTGCGCAGGGGAGAGACGAAGCAGACCAGAGGCAGGCGTGCAGGAGATGGTTTATTGGAGAGGCACAGAGGCTTTGGCAACATGCGACCCCCCTCCCTGAACCCTGGGATGGGGGGGGCTGCCCCGACCCCCCTTCTCACCCCATCCCAGCCCCTCACCTCCTCCCGCTGCAGCTCCAGCCCTCTGGAATGGTGTGGGTTTGGAGCCGGCACATGCTGGGCTGGCAGCCCTCCGAGGTGGAGCCCCCTCCTTCCCCCCTTCCCTTCCCTTTCCACCCCACAGACAAAAGCCTGGGGGACAGGGAAGATGTGGGAGGACGGAGGGGGTGGCCATGCCAAAGCCACCCAGCAACCACCACACGGCCCTCCCCCCCCCGGCTCCTGGCATCCAGGCTGGGGGAGCTGAGACACCTCCCCCCCAGAAAACAACCAAGAACAACCAAAAAAACCAAACAGCCAAAAAAAACTAAAACCAAACCAAAAAAAAACAGACCAAAAAACAGCCACATGAGGAGATGCCAAAGGGGCTGGAGGGGGGCAGGTGGGGCCGGTCCCCAGCTCCGCGGGGCCGTTCAGTTCTTGGGCTCTTCTCCAGCCTCGCCGCCGTCTTCCCCGGCGCACTCGGCTGTCCATAGCGTGAGGTTGTCCCTGAGCAGCTGCATGATGAGGGTGCTGTCCTTGTAGGAGTCTTCGCTGAGCGTGTGCAGGTCCCCCATGGCCTCGTCGAAGGTGGTCTTGGCCAGGGAGATGGCCTGGTCGGGGGCGTTGGCGATCTCATAGTGGAAGACGGAGAAGTTGAGGGCCAGCCCCAGGCGGATGGGGTTCGTGGGCTGCATCTCCTTTTTGCTGATGTCCATGGCCTCTTGGTAGGCTTCCTGGGCGCTGTCTATCGTCTTCTTGCGGTCCTCCCCGGTGGCCACCTCTGCCAGGTACCGGTAGTAGTCTCCCTTCATCTTCAGGTAGAAGACCTTGCTCTCGGCGTCGCTCGCCTTCTTGATCAGGTACTTGTCCAGCAGGGCCAGGACGCTCTTGCAGACGCCGTTCAGCTCCCTCTCCACCTTCTCCCGGTACTCGTTCACCAGCTGTGCTTTGTCGTCCCCCTCCTCGGTCTTGTGCTCGATGCTGGAGATGACTCTCCAGGCCGAGCGCTGGCAGCCCACCACGTTCTTGTACGCCACCGAGAGGAGGTTGCGCTCCTCGTTGGACAGCTCTTCCCCGTGCTCCACCACGGCCTTCATGAAGTCTGCCATGTCCTCGTAGCGCTCGGCCTGCTCGGCCAGCTTGGCCTTCTGCACTTGGTGGTTTCTTGCCATGGCTGGGACGCGGGCGCAGCGCAGACGCTTGGGCGAGGAGCGGGGCTGGAGCCGTCGGAGCCTCTGCCGAGCCCTGCCGCCGGGATTCGTTTTTGGCTGAGCGTCGGAGCCTCGAGCGAGAGCAGGAGGAGCCAGCCGGGGCGAAGGAGTGTCCCCCTCCTCCTCCTCCTCCTCTGCTTCCTCCCCAGCGAGCCCAGCCTTAAAAGGAAAACTGCCGTGAATCATCCACTGCCCGCAGGCGTCGGGCGCTGGGGAAGGGGCGAGGGGTGGTGGCCAACGCCCTGCCCTGCGGCTCCCCGGGGAGGGCTCGGCAGTGGGTGCAGCACCCACGGCTGCCCTGGGGATCTTCCCCTAGCCAACGCCCACCCTGGCACCTAGGGGACGCCCATCGAAGGGGGCAGGCAATGGTGTACCGTTTGGGGAAGAGATGTGGTAGCGTTCAGCTCTTGCTACCCCCCAACCCTCCAGAGAAATGGGGCACAGGGTGTGCCAGGGCATAAAAAAGGGTTCCTCCTCCCCTTCCCCCCCAAAAAAAATTCCTATCGCTGCCGTTTTCCTGCGGTGATTAACTGCTGGTAATTGCCGGGGCTGGCCGGGCAGGTATTTGATTCCCACAGGTGGGGAAACCGAGGCAGAGAGGCTCAGCAAGCGCCCGGGGAGGGACCGCCCCAGCACAGAGCTTTGAGCTGCCGCACACTGGGACTGCCCCAAGACAGCCACCCCCTGAACACCCTGGGAAGGGGGACCCTGTACCCCCCCACCCCACTGGACCTGAATCACAGAACGCCAGGCTGGGAAGGACCCCGAGGACCATCTGGCTGGGAGGGGCTCCAGGGATCATCTGCTCAGAGGGAACCTCAAGGATCACCTGGTTGGGAGGGCCACAAGGATCATCCGGTCCAACCTGGGGCTTCTACACAGTCCAGAACTCCCTTCCTGCTCCCAGCATCTCACCGGGGACTTGTGTGCCCTCCCCAGAGCCTGCAGGGTTTGAGGTCTGAGCGCTTTCCTGGGTGTATTTCGCTGCCCACAAGCTGGCTGTGGGTGCTGGAGCTGCTCTGCCGCGATTAGGATCTGTGCTCCGCGTTGCTGCAGTTTCACTCTCAGCCTGCTCCAGCTTGTTGCCACACGCCAGCTGCTCCTGGCCACACTGGCAGAGTCTTGGCCCGTGCCAAGCCCAGGCCTTATCTGCTGTGCGGGAGCCGTGCGGGAAGGGCAGGCTGGGGCGGGTGCTGCTGGCACGGGGCCGAGGTGACAAAGGGGTTTTAATGACTCCCTGCTTTACTCATCCCTGCAAACGGCCCCCAGTGACACCCTGGCACTGTCGTCCCCACCCTGCCTCACTTGGGGGCCACAGAGATGAAGGGTGGTGGGGACTGAGGGTGGGAGAAAGACCCCAGCAACCTTCAAGGACCTGAAGGGGCTCCAGGAGAGCTGGGGAGGGAGTTCTGACCAGGGCTGAGAGTGCCAGGATGAGAGGCAACAGACAGAAGCTAGAGCAAGGCAGGTGTAGATTGGACATCAGGAAGAAGCTCCTTCCCGTGAGGGTGGGGGGACACTGGGACAGGCTGCCCAGAGAAGTTGTGGATTCCTCCCTGGAGGTGTCCAAGGCCAGGCTGGACGAGGCAGGGGGTTGAACTGGATGATCTTAAAGGTCCAGTCCAACCTTCTTGTGATTCTGTGATGGTTTTGCCAGTCAAATGCCAGCCAGAACACCCCCAGCCTCCAAATCACTCCCTGTCCACCCTGACAAGGGGAGATTCAGAGCTGATCATCCTCTCCCAGCCACATCTCTGGGCACGGGGCAGATCTGGGGTACCCCCTGCCCAGAGCGGGGCTTGCATGTGCAGGGAGCAGGAGGGTGTCAGCTCTGCCAGCCTCCCCCCAGCCCTTCCCTGTGCCCACACAGAGCTGTGCCATGTGCAGCTCTTCCCAGAGGAGCCTGATCCGCCCTGGGACCAGGTCACACCCCGCGGGGCCGGGAGAAGGAGCTGCTGGAGGAGAGTGCACATCAGAGCCCACCGCCTGCCTCCCAGCCTCGGGCCAGCAGATGAAGCATCAGGGGTGAGCGAGACCTGCAGGGCTCCAACCACACAGAACAGCCCCCATGGAGGGGCTGGAGGCCAAAGGGGCAGTCCAAGGTACACCCCCCCAACCCCCCTTAAACACACCTCCTCCCCCTGCACAAACACAAAGCGGCAAGCCCGGGGTGGGTGTTAGGCTGAGTCCAGCAGCCAGCTTGTGCCCTCCCCGCGGACAGCCTCAGCTCCAGCCCGGCTCAGGGAGCTCCTGGCACCACGGCAGGTAGCAGAGGGGCAGCAACCTTCCATTACCCCACTCAGCTCCCAGGCAGGAGCCCCGGTGCCAGCAGAGCCCCGGTGCCCGCAGAGCCCCCGTGCCAGACCCTGGTGTACAGTAAATAGGAGAAACTTTTATTCTGTTACAAAAGTCAAAGGCATAAAACGGGGCGGGGGGGGATGGATCCTGCCGCACTCCGTGCTGGGCTCCGCAGCACAGCTCCCTGTGCCACAGCCCCTGCCAGCGCTGCTCAAGGTGCTGCAGGGCTTGAGACCCTTCCCCTAAGCCTGGCGCCAGGCTAAGAGAGCACAGGGCCAGGGGAGCTGCCCGGGTGTGGTGGGTCGTAAAGGTGAACTCTGCCCATGAGCCAATTGCCAGCCGGAGCAGGTCCTCTGGCACACGGGCACGGCTTGGAGAGGGGCTGGTGGGGCTCGGAGGGTGATGCTGCCAGCTCGGCTGTAAACGCTCTGGAGCGAAGCCTGCTGCTTCCCAAAGCCCTCTGGAATGCTGATCTCTGTCTTCCAGCAGCTGCAGGAGGGAAGACCTCTTCTCGGAGGGTGAAGCTGCTGCTCGCAGGCGGCCTTGGTGCGGTGAGTCCGTCCAGCAGGAGCCGGCAGCGCTCCGGTATTGCACTGGTGGGGGGGTCACAGCGCTATGGCTTTGAGCTCGCAGCCCACGGGAGGGCATCTCGGCCCCCGCGGTGGGGCTGGAGAAGCTTTTCCTTGTGCTCGGCCTCTTGCTCTCCTCCCTGGCGGCGGGGAGCGGGGAGCACAGCCCTGGCCAGCGGAGGCACTCGTGGTGGTCATGGCTGTGGTCTCTCGGCTGCTGCCTGCCGCGTCCTGGCTTCCCGTGGGCTGCTCCCGAGAGGCAGAGGGCAGTGAGCCAGCATGCGGGGAGGAGAGGGGACGAAGAGAGAGAGAAAGCGTTAGTGCCAGAGATCCACCAGCGAGCAGCAGCAGGCAGCAGAGAGGAGTGCCCAGGCTCGGTGGCATTAAGAGATGGTCCAGGATGGAGGAGAGCAGGGGTGGGGAGGATGAGGCAGCCTTCCTCCACTGCTGCTGGGGGCAGCTCCATAGCCCAGGAGTGAAGCAGAGCTGTGCCACAGCGAGCGCTGGAGGGAACTTACCAAGGGCATGTGGGAGAAGGAACCTGGGGTTAGAGAGGAAAAGACAAGGGTGGGGGAGGCAGGAGAGGGATCAGCCAGGCAGAGAGGGCAGAACTCCATTGCAGGCTCCTGCTCCTCTGGCTGGGCCACAGCTCACTCCAAACACTGAACCCCTGCATCAGCTGGGGGCTTCCTCCAGCCCCAGCATGGCAGCTCTGCTGGGCACAAACCACCACAGCATGGCACAGAGCTTCATCACCCCTCAGCCACACACAGCATGGGCGGCTCCACCTCGAGCCAAGCTCCAGCACAGAGCTGAGGCAATCATCCCTCTCATCTCACCAGGGCTGTGGGCAACCCCTCTGCCACACAGCCCTGCAGCGAGATGGCACAACCCAGGGCTCAGTGCCCCTCACAGCAGTGGGATGCACAAGACACACAGCACAGAGATGTCAACACAACAGGAGGGTGATGGAGTCCGTGGGCAGAGCTGGTCATGCAGTGGAGATGAGTGGGGGGTGGGGAGAAGGAAGCACTTTCTTACCAGCTAACCCCCAGCAAGCAGGGCTAAGGTCCAAGGAGGGGCATATCCAGTCAGGCTGTGCAGGAAATGGCAAAGTCCTGGCAGGCATCCTCCTGGGGAAGACACCACAGGTTATGCACCTCAGCACCTGCCAGCCTGGCTGGGTTGGACAGGAGAGCCACAGCTCCTGGCACAGCCCTGGCCTGAGCCAGGTGGGTGGGGAAAGGGCAAGGAGGTGATGGGGAAGGGGAGCAGAGAGCAGAGGAGGCTTTGCCCGGCCCAGAGACAGGGGACAGAACAATCCCATGGGTGCTGAGCAGCCCTCACAGCCCCATCCTGCAGGAGCTTCCATGGCCCTGAGCTCAGCTGCCACCTGACAGATGTGAGACTCCAAGGCTCCTGCCCTCCTCTGCCTTAAGGAGCAAAATAATAACTCAAGCACTTAAACTCTTTAAAAATAAACTTTATTATGTCGAGTAACAAAGGAAATCAGTTTAAATAAACCCAAGAAGGCCTCTGGCCCCTGGCACCGCTCCCACCCTGTTCCTCACTGCCCAGCACCAGCTCAGCTCGCCCTGGCCCCACAACTGCCCCTAGGAGGCTCCTCAAAGGCAGAGCCAAGGCCCACTGGGGACAGCCCTGCAGGAGAAGCAGGCAGGGCAGGGCAGGGCAGGGCAGGGCAGGTTCTCTGAGCGCAACAGGGCACTTGAGCTGGCAGAGCCGCGGGCCGGAGGCTGCTGGAGCTGCTGGGTGGTGAGGGCCATCTGCTGGGATCCGGCAGAAATTCAGCAGCCAGCAGCAGGCTCTCAGCTCCTCAGCAAGGGCACGGCAGAGCTGGGGGCCACCACGAGCAAGCGCCCAGCCCCCTGTGTGCGCCAGGGCAGCCTCCTGCCACTGCCATCGCCCAGCGTGCCCCAGAGCCGGGCACGGGCTGGAGTGGTCACTCCTGGTGTGCAGAGCACGATGCTGGTGACTGCAGTGGGCACAGGCTGCCCCCAGAGATGTGCTGCCTGAGGTCAAAACAGAAGGGTCTGGCCCATGGGAAAACCTGGGTGGGCATCCTGCCACCGAGCACAGCCTCTGCCCCGGTGCTAACAGGCACAGCACCAGCTGCACCGAGCAGAAATCCTACAGAGAATTCAAACCCACCAGAAATTGTGCAAAAGCATCCAGCAGCTCCAGGAGCAGGATTCAAGTATTGCTGACAGGGCCTGGGACTGTTCCTGTGCACACTGTGGCACAGAGCTGGCTCTGCTGTGCTCAGAGTGCTGCTGGTGGATGAGCCCAGGCCCCAGGGGACTGCTCCCAGGGTGCTGGGGACAGCAGGGTGCAGGGTGCTCATCTGCCAGTAGAAACCCAAACCCAGAGCTCAAGCTGAAGTTCTCAGAGAGCAGCACCTGGGAAGCTCCCCTGGGATTCACAGCCTTCTCTGATGCTCCTGGTCTCCTACAGACAGGACATCTCCTCATCTCCCACTCATTGCTTCCTCTGCCAAACCCCACCTGGGAAGGGGGTGACCCCCAGGGCCTCAGAGTCCCCCAGACCTAACACCTGCAGCCTTGCAAAGCAGCACAGAGCACTGCCTGCTGCTTCCTCCCCACGAAGCAGGGCTCAGCCTAACTCCTGCCTCTCAGACTGGTGAGGCCAAATCAAGCACCAGAGAGCAGGGCCGGCAGCAGCTGGCACACTTGGGTAGCCTCTACCTCCACTGGGAGCCCTCCCAGCTGAGCAGCCCCAACTCACCAAGGCACAGCAGCTTCTGGCAAAGGGAAGCTGCTCCTGCGGCGCCCGAGGGGAGGGCCTGGCCGGGGAGCGGCAGAGCAGCCCTTCCCTGCCAGCAGGAGGTGTTCCTGGAGAGCCAGACGGCTTCAGGGACCCTGCACCTCCACCACCCTGAGACTGGGGACCATTTGCCAGTCCCCCAGCCTGGGCCCATCTCAGAAAGGCAACGGCCCCCTGGAGCAGACACCCCAGGCTCAGAAGACTGCTGGCTCCCCAAACCCACCTGGGCCCAGGGCGCAGCAGGGACCCTCTGCTTTCTGCAGGCATCTGAGGGTCTCCCACGCTGCTGGCCCAGCAGGGAGAGGGCCCAAGCAGGCCACATCACAGTGGAACAAACAACAAAGCCAATAAATAAATAAAAAAGGCAACAGGTGGCCCAGGTGAGTCCTTGGCAGCTCTGGGTCTGTCCCTCCTGAGCCCGGGGAGGTGGGAAGAGGGCAAGGTAGTGGCTGGAGCCAGGTGCAGGCACAGCAGGCACTGGGTAGGTCACAGCACTGCTAGGGGATGCTTCCTACCATGCTGGTGTCAGGTTTGGCTCCAAAGGAGGGGATTTCACTCTTGGGGCTGGACGAGGTCCCAACCTCTGGCTGGATGAAGCCTCTTCTGTCTATCAAACTGGAAAAGAGAAGGGGAAGGGTGCAGGGCAGAGGAGCTCAGGAGATGGAGCCTTGCTGAAGCCAGGAGCCACAGCGAGGGCTCTCCTGTGGAAGCTGCTAAGCAGAGCACCAGCTGGAGCTGCTGGGTGGCAGCTTCCTGCCCACCAGCCAAACCACACAACTGCCACAGAGCCACCACACAGCCTGCAGGCACTTAATGGCTTTGGGTCACCACAAACCCAACGGGGAACTGGAGAAAAGCTTCACAACAGGAAAACAAGGATGGAGGGGAAGAGCTGGAGTGGAACACTGGAGGTATGCCACAGCCTCCCAAAGCACAGCTCAGGCCCTGAGCCCATTGCCTGAGCACCTCTGGATGCCAGCCCTGGTGTATTGCCACCTCTGGACCCAACAAAAAGCTTGGGGGCACTTAAAATCAGAGGGCAGAGTCAGGCTGGCTGCAGCAGTTGAGCCCTGCATGCTGGCCTGAGGCTCTCAGCTTGTCCCAGGGCATGTGGAGATGCCTTTTTCTGGGGGGGTGGATCCAGCTGGGACTGATGTGGAGCACACAGCAACAGGGGATGGTGTCCCAGGCTGTGCAGCTGGAGCTAATGTGGTTCACACTCACACCTGGGCCTGCTCTCTGCCTTGATGGAGCTCTGGAGCAAGCTGCTCTAGCTGGGGGGTCCCTGCTGACTGCAGGGGGGTGGATTAGATGACCTTTAAAAGGCCCTTCCCCCCCAAACCATTCCACAATTCTGACTTGAACTCAGCAAGCTCAAGCTTGGGAAGCAGCAGTCTCAAGGCTGGGAAGCTGTTTCCCCCTCACCACAGAGGCAGAGGTGTTTGTGCTGCCTCTGGCTCCCTGCACTGTGACAAAGGTCTCCCTTCCAAGGGCCCTCTCAGGGCAGGATGCAGCTGACAAAAGCCTGGGGGCCAAAGGCTCCTACCTGGGATGGAAAGGTCCACACAGCACCGCGCAGCAGTTCGTGAGGATGCTTTTATGGCTGTAGGGGTTGGCAAACTCTGAGCCCCTCTTACTTGACCAGGACCCTTTGATCTGAAAGGGAAAGGAGAGACTGAGGCAGGAGAGAAGTGGCAGTGGAACAACTCCACAGCAGTGGCCTCAGCTCAAATCCTTGCTGAAGGGTCCAAGGGTTGCCCTGCTGCCAGCCCCCTCCTCCCTCTGCTCTCACAAGCAGGCTGGCTGCAGAAGGGCAGCCAGAGACTGCACTGAGCTGCTCCTGCTTCTTGCAGCCAGAAAGCCCCAAAGCTGTGCACCCCCTGTGCTGCACCCCCTGTGCTGCACCCCCTGCAGGGCCACCACCTCCAGCACAGCCTCCTCCTCGCTCTCTCCTGAGCTGAAAGCTCTCCAGAGCAAGGAGCTTACTGCCCCTCTCCAGCTCCTCCAAGCACCACCAAGCAGAGGATTCCCATTCTGTGCTGCACTGGGAGGAAGCAACCTCCCCACTCCCGCCCTGGGTGGCTGTCACTGGGGCTCTGGTTTCAGCTCACACCAAGCATGGGCACACAGCAGTGGGCAGCAGATGCTGTACCTGGGCTCAGGCCCCTGCCTGCAGCAGCCACTCCCCAGGGCATTTCCTCCTTTAGTTTTTACTTCCTCTCCCCACTTGCAGCACAAAGCTGGCAAGGTGGGCACCACAGCCAGAGGGGCAAGGGCCACTGGCACTCAGTTCTGGGCTGCAGCCTCGAGCAGGTTTAGCAACACCTCTGAGCAGAACAGAAAAGTGAAGAGGAAAGGGAAGGGTAAAAGGTAAAAAAAAAAAGGCAAAAAGAAGTCCAAAAAAGGGATGCAAAACTGCTGCCTGCAGCGCCAGGAGGCCCAGCAAGGGCCACGGGGGCTGCTGGCCAGAAGGCTGCATTCTGAACCCAGGGCTCAGACAGATTCTGCACTTCCATCCCACCTGCCCTGCTCAGGGCACTCACTCTCATTTGGCCCCTGGAGTCCCCAGACTCCGAGGTGGGTCTCAGGAGGTGTCTGCAGATTCGGTTGTGAGAGATGAGGAAGCAGCAGAGCCCAAGGGAGCTGCCAGGGGCTGGCAGGAAGCCTGCGGTTGTGTGCTGCACACAGAGCCCGTGGCTGGCACCCACAGCACCCCTGGGGCCAGCCTGCTTCTTTTAACCTCACAAGCCCTAAATTTAAGCAGTCACAAGCAGGCTGGAAAGCCCCCACAGGTGGCCTTCCAAACACTGCAGTGTGTGACCCCAGAGCCTGGCAGTGCCAAGCACCACGTGTGGCACTGCCTCATGCTGCCTTCCCCTTGCTAGCGACCAAAACCCAGGGGCTCAAAGCCCGGGCACTGCTGGCTCAGCAGGGGGTTATCAGAGGCAGGCAGTGCAGGCAGCACGGAGATACTGCCCCGAGGCAGGCAGCCAAGGATGCCCTCCAGAGCCCGGGAGGGAGCAGGGCCAGCCCTGCAGGGTGCCAGGTACTCACATCTTCGTTCGTAGTCAGGTTGGAGGCAACTAAGTAAGTGTGAAAACCTGAGAGGCCCAGAATAGACCAGACTGAGAAGAAGCAAATCACCAACTCCAGCACAGTAAGCAGCAGTCAAGGAACAAAAGCACCCCGGGAGGAGAGGAGGACTGCCCGGGGCCTCTGCGCTGCCACTGCACACGCTGGGGCCACAACCTCCCACTCCCTGTCCCACTGCACAGGCACCCAGCAGGGCACAGCCTGCTCTGGCACTTCCACTGGCTCTGGCTTCTGGGCACTTCCCTTTCCTCCTAAGCTGGGAAACAAATCTGTCAGGCACCCTCAAGCCCTGCTGCTGAACTAGATAAAGGTCTGCCCAGTCTGGTGATGCCATCTGCAGATGCAGAGATGCCTGACCCCTGCTTGGGTACTACATTAAATGGTGAAAGGACACCAAGGGGACCCTGCAAAGAGCTTCGTGGTCACTGTGGCTGCACCACTGCTTGCCAGTCCGAGCAGCTGCTGGCACCAGAAGGATATCTTGCAGGTGTTGTCTTCAGGGTGGCAAGGAACCCATCCCTCTGAGAGCCTGCAAAGCACAACAGCAAAGGAACAGCATCAGCCTGGCACCTCCAGCCAAGGCTTGGCTCCCCAGCACACAGTCACCCTGCTACAGGCCAGAGGGACCTGCCTGAGCAGCACCTGCAGCTCTGGGGAGTGTCAGTGTGCAGGCACAGCCCGGGGAAGCTTGGGGCTGCCAGGGTGAGGAGCAGAAGCACCCAGCAGCAACTCGGCTCTGGGTGCATCTGCAGGTGCCTGTGGGCTGAGGCCTGACTCAGGCAGGACACTTGCACTGAGAAGCCTGGGAGGAAGCAGCCAGCCCCTTCCCAGGCTCAGTGCAGCAGCAGCAACCCAGTGCTGCCTCAGGCTGCCTGCAGGCAGGGCACAGGGCAGTCCCTGGTACTCACGCAGGGTGAGGTGGGTGACAACGCAGGCGAAGATGAAGGCGGTCAGGAAGGAGAGGGAGAGGATGAAGGCATAGAAGTAGCGATAGTTGCGCTTCCCCACGCAGTTGCCCACCCAGGGGCAGTGGTGATCGAACCTCTCTGAAACAAAAAGGAGGTGGTGAGGACTGCTGCTGCCCTGCACCTCACACAGAGCCCAGGGCCAAGGGCTTCAAACCCAGCCCTGGCCCAGCAACCTGGCAGCAGCACCCCTCTGCAGCTGCAGTGGCAGCAGAGCTCTGCCACCTGCCCACGTCTGCTTTTAGCATCAAAGGCCAAGCCCTGCTGAACAGCAGCCCTGTGACTGGTGACACCTACTGTGACTGGTGACACCTACTGTGACTGAAACTGAAAGAGAGCAGCTGGAAGGCAGCAGCTCCGGCAGCAGCTCCTGCAGCAGCTCTGGATGTGCTTGCCCTGAGCCACTGCTCTGCTGCTGCTTCCAAGTGGGAAGAATCACTGAATGGTTTAGGTTGGAAGGAAGCTCAAAGCTCATCCAGTCCCAACCCCCTGCCACAGGCAGGGACACCTCCCACTAGAACAGGTCGCTCAAGGCCTCAACCAGCCTGGCCTGGAACACCTCCCTGGGCAACCTGTGCCAGTGTCTCACCACCCTCACTTCTTCCTAACATCCAGTTTCAGTCTCTCTTCTGCCAGTTCAAACCCATTCCTCCTCCTCCTCCTGTCATTCCCAGACCTTCTCAATAGTCCCTCCCCAGCCCTCCTGCAGCCCCCTTCAGATCTTGGAAGGCCATTCCAAGGTCTCCTTCAGCCTTCTCTTCTCCAGGCTGCAGAGCCCCAACGCTCTCAGGCTGTGCTCAGAGCAGAGCTGCTGCAGCCCTCTGAGCATCTTGGTGGCCTCCTCTGGACTGGCTCCAACCTCAGCATCCTGCTCCAGAGCCCTTCCCTGGAAGCCAAAGCTCTGTCCAGCAGCAGCATGAGCAGCAGACCCCAGCACGGCTCCACTCCCGCAGACCCCCGGGACGGGTTGGGCTGGAAGGGAGCTGGAAGCCCATCAGGTTCCAGGCCAGGGGGCAGGGGTGAGGACAGCTGCAGCAGCCCAGGCAGGCTGGCAGTGGCAAGGCTGGCAGCGGCGGGCAGCAGCTGGCGCTCACCCACGCAGTTGTCGCAGACGCTGCAGTGGGAGGTGCGGGGCGGGCGGAAGAGCCTGCAGGTGTAGCAGTACTTGAGCTTCACCACGTACTTGTTGATCACCACCTCCATGGTGCGCGCCGGCGGGCGGTAGCTGGCGGTGCCCATGCTGTCTGCGAGGCAAGGAGGCAGGGTCAGGCTGCGGCGGGGCAGACCCCTGCGCCCCCAACCCCCCCACGTCACCCCCGGCTGCCTCCTGCCAGGGGAAAGGACTGGCCCCCAATGGGGAGGCAAGAGGCTGCCCATCTGCAGCCTGGCAGAGCAGCACAGCCAGCAGCTCTCAGCTCCTCCGGGGAGGCCTTGAGCCGGACAAGGAGTCACAGCACGGACTGGGTTGGCACTGGAATGGGCTGGCCGGGGAGGTGGGGGAGTCGCTGTCCCTGGAGGTGTTCACACCAAGCCTGGATGGGGCACTTAGTGCCATGGTCTGGTTGACTGGACAGGGCTGGGGGACAGGTTGGGCTGGAGGAGCTTGGAGGTCTCTGCCAACCTGCTTGGTTCTGTGACCTCCAATACCATCCAGTGTGGGAATCCAAGAGGAGAGAAGGAGGAGCAGTGTGCGAGCACCTGACCTGCGTTCCCACAGCTGCAGGATGCCTCCCACGGGGGAGCAAAGGGAGTGGACACCCGGCCCAGGGGCCAGGACAGGACGGGTGCTACAGACTGGGCTGTGCTCGCCTGGATTGTGCTCATGCATCGTTTGTGCCACGGGATAGGAGGAGTCACCACGAGAGTGCCTGGGGCCTTTTGGGGCCTCTGCCCTGCACGGGTCCTGCGCTTGCCCTGGCCTGGAGTACAGAGCAGCTGCTTCCATCCAGAGGGTGCCACTGATCTGCCAGGCTCCTGGCAGCAACAAGTGCTGGAGAATGTGGGCAACAAGAGAATGAGGCAGCGACGATCCAGTGCCAACCTCCTGCCACGGGCAAGGACACCTCCACCAGCCCAGGCTGCTCAAAGCCTCATCCAGCCTGGCCTTGACCACCTCCAAGGAGGGGGTGACCTGCTCCAGTGTCACACCCCCACTGCAAAGAACCTCCTCCCAGAATCCAGTCCACATCCCCCCTCCTGCAGCTCAGAGGGGCAGGATGGCAGTCAGCAGGGCAGGAGGATTCCTGCTCCTCAGGGTGGGAACTGAGGACTTTCGGGGACAGTTGTGTGTGCTGGGACTGCACTGCGGACCCCCAAAAGCAGGAGCTGGGAAACCTCTGCACACAGAGGCAGCTCTGGGGGCAATTCCTTCAGTTTAGTCACTCCTCAAAGAGCATCTTTGTGACTCTGAGCAGCAGAGCTGCACCAGCGAGCAGGGTAAGAGGATACTGAGTGGATTATATCAAGAGCAACAGCTGGACACTGGGCAGCATCTGCAGCCAGATTACTGCTCCAGGCACTGATAAATGGAAGCAGAGAGAACCACCCTGGGGATGTATGGTATTTGAACCTCCTTTCTTCAGTCAGATGCTGAATTCCTGCCTCACAAGTGTCTGCCGTGGGGCAGGCTCAAGCTGTCTGCCATCAGCTTTGCTGAAGCAGTCATTGCTGCCACCAAAGGTGCCCTGATCCTGGCTGCATACAGCTTGCCCACCACCAAACCAGGGAGACACAGCAGGCTTTAGAGGGGGACAAACATTAGCATGAGGTCAGAAACCCTCACAAGAAAGAAACCCAGCAGGCAAATCATCACCTGCCCCACGGGGCCAGGCTGAGGAGCTGGGGGTGTTCAGTCTGGAGAGGCCCCAGGGAGACCTCCCAGCACCTGAAGGGGCTACAGGAGAACTGGGGAGGGATTTTTCCAAGGGCCTGTGGTGACAGGACAAGGCGGAATGGACTGAATCTGGAGCAGGGTGGATTTAGGTTGGACATCAGGGAGAAGTTCAAGATGAGGGTGGTGAGACACTGGAACAGGTTGCCCAGAGCAGCTGTGGAAGCCTCACTCCTGGAAGTGTTTCAGACCAGGCAGGATGAGGCCTTGAGCAGCCTGGGTCAGTGGGAGGTGTCCCTGCCCAGGGCAGGGTGTTGGAACTGGATGATCCCTTCCAACCCAGCCCGTTCCAAGATCTCAGGAAGCATTCAGGCCTGAATGGACTCTCAGCAGCTGTGTTCTGCAGAAGGTGCAGGGCCAGATTCCCTGAGTGTGAGCAGCACCTGAAGTGACCAACACACCACAACGGAGCAGCACAGGCAGCCACAGGAGCCTGGCAGTGTGCTTCTGACACACAACTGTCTGCTGGCACTCAGTCCCCTGGGACACCAAAGGGACAAGCTCTCTCCTGAGCTCCACACAGGCCTGCCACCCACTCTGGTATCCTCCTGGGGGCAGGAGCTGGGGCAGCCCCGACCCACCCTGCAGGACTCTGCCTGGGCGAGTGATGTGAGTGACGTGAAAGGAAAACCTCTGTGCAGATCCTCTCTGAAGCACTGCTGCTGGGCTAGAGGAGCTCACCACACCTCTCACCAGGAGCACTGCCAAGCCTCACAGTCTGACACTTTGGCCTTTTCTCCAGCCCTGGACAAGGGGTAGGGAGAGAAGACCCCAAGGAGCCCTTGAGCATGCCCAGAGAGACCCACGGGCAGGAGAGGGAACTCAGCTCTCACCGATGCGCTTCTCCAGGTCCGCAGCCTCGCTGGGGGTGGCTCTGGGCAGGATTCCTGGGTCTCTGAAGCTGGTCTGCAGCAGGCAGCTGATGACAAAGAAGAAGAGGACGGCTGCAATGATGGGGATGGCCAAGGTGAGGTGACTGGCAAGGAAGGGGCAGCTGTTGAAAGAGAGCACAATGACAGTTACCGACCTGGGCTGCAGCACTGCACAGCTGTGGCACTCTGCATTGGTGCAGGGGGCTGAGGTGAAGCACTGCTGCCCTGCAGAGACCTTTGGCACAGCAAGAGCCAACCCAGAAGACACTGGCATGGCACTGGGGTCTGTAGCAGAAAGATCTTGAACCATGGAATGGTTTGGGTTGGAAGAGACCTCAAAGCTCATCCAGTTCCAATCCCCTGCCACAGGCAGGGGCACCTCCTGCTAGCCCCAGGTTGCTCCATCCTGGTCTTAAACACTTCCAGGGATGAGACATCCACAACTTCCCTGGGCAACCTGCTCCAGTGCCTGATCACCCTGAGTAGAGAGCTTCTTCCTAGTTCCCTAAGGATCCCTCCCACTGGCCCAGGCTGCTGCAGACAGGCATACAAACCCCTGCACAAGGCCACTTTGCCCTCCTGGGGTCCCAGAATCATTTCCAGCTGCCCCAGAGTCAGGTCACCTTCTCCAAGAGCAGCATCCAGAACACATGGAGGAACACCTCGGGCTCAGCAGGGATCAAAGCAGTGTGGCTGTGACCCCTTTTGGTCCAGTGTGTGAAGCTGAGAGGCAGCCTGGCTTGGATCTGGCACAGCTCTGCTGTCTCTGGGTGCCCCCTGTGCCCTTCATGCTGTGCCAGATGTTTGGAAGGGGACACCTCCCAGCACTGACACTGCTGTGACAAACCACCATGGCTGCCTCCGGGCTTGCTGCGGCACGACCTGGGGCTGTGCTGGCACAGAGGGGGACCCGCAGGGCAGGGCAGCTCCGGTGCTGGCAGCAAGATGGGAAAAGGTGCCGAGGAGCAGGGCTGTGCGTAGCGTGGAGCTGCAGAGCCTCCTGCCCTGGCTCTGCAGAGGGATTTGCTATTCTAAGCAGCTCTAAGCAGCCGGAGGAGGGCAGGCAGCAGGCAGGCTGCGGGAGCGCTGCTGGCCGCGGGCTGCTGCCAGCCCAGCCAGAGGATTAAGCAACTTTTGTTTCAGCTCCGCAGCTCAGCTGCCCAGAACAAAGCAGCCACCAAGCCACAAAACCCCTCCAGCCTGAGCCCCTCGATCCTCTGCCTGGCAGAGGGACAGAAAGGTCTCTGAAACCACTGAAGCACAGAACAGGTTGGTTGGAAGGGACCCTAAAGCTCATCCAGTCCCAGCCCCCTGCCACGGCCAGAGACACATCCACAGCACAGGCTGCTCAGGGCCTCATCCAGCCTGGCCTTGAACGCCTTCAGGGAGGAGGCAGCCACAGCCTCCCTGAGCAGCCTGTGCCAGTGTCTGCCCAGCATCACTGTCAAGAACCTCTTCCTCATGTCCAACATAAGTTCACCCTGCTCCAGTTTCAAACCACTGTTCCCTGTCCTGTCCCCACAGGCCCTTCTGAACAATCCCTCCCCAGCTCTCCTGGAGCCCCTGCAGCTACTGGAAGGCTGCTCCAACGCCTCCCCAGAGCCTTCTCTTCTCCAGGCTGTGCAGTCCCAGCTCTCCCAGACTGTCCTTGCAGAAGAGGTTCTCCAGCCCTCGGATCACCTTTGTGGCCTCCTCTGGACCCATCCAACAGCTGCATGTCCCTGATGAGAGGTGTGAGCTTGTCGGCTCCCCCTCTCCAGGACAATCTCTGGCCCTCGCTCTCCCCCATCAGAAGTGCAGTGCAGAGAGGCAAGAGGCATCTGCTCCACACGCAGCAAACCCCCGTGCGGGGAGCTGCTGAAGTAACAACTCGGAAAGCCCCAGGACATCCTGGAGCAAGGAGGAGTGCCCAGGCAAGCAGGGAGGGCACAGCAGATGTCCGCTGCTTGGCCCTGCACAAAGCAGTCCCTGTGCTGCCTGCTAGCTCCAGACACGGCAGAGAGCTGCCAGAGTGCCACAGATGACACCAGGACAGGAGTTTCTGTGGCAGGATGCTGCGACTGCCTCCCGCAGCTGCCTGCCCCGCTCAGCTCATCTGACTTTGCAGAAGCTCTAATCCCATCAGATGCCTTCATCTGCTGCCAGCAGCCCTGGGCAGCTTTGCTCTGAGGCTGGCAGAGATGACGCCGTGATCCCGAGGCAGGCACGACCCTGATCCTTGCCACGGCAGCAGGAGAACCTGAGCTCCCTTTCCTCCCGAGACAGAGGCAGGATGGCAGCAGCCCTCGGAGCTCCCCTGGGCAGCGCAGGGCACTCCAGGCTGCTCCTGGCTCCCCCACCTTGGGGCGCAGCAGCCTCCTAAAGCAAAGGGGCCTGGGGGGAGGCAGCTTCCTCCTGCACAGACACTGCACACGGGGGACAGAACTGCAGACCCCCAAAGGGGGACCCCAAAGCATCTCACCATTTCTCAAGCCCCTCTAGCAGAAGCAGCACTGCTGCTGCCTCCACGGGCCAAGTCCCCCAGTCCTGGGGGGTCTCCTGGCCGCAGCTCTGGACGAGTTCCCTCCTCTGTAGCAGGAGGGGAGATTGAGGAGAGCGTTTAGAGGCCCGGGAGGGATCCCGAGAGGTTGTCGAACTGCTTCCCGGAGCCAGACTGAGCAAACAAGTTCCAGGGCCACCCCTGCCCGCCCCCCCGAAAACACCTGGGGATAGACAAAGCCGAAGCCTGTAAAGTGGGTCTGGGGGCCGCGCAGAGGGAGAAGGCCTCGTGGGAGCAGTGGGGGAAGGCAAGCTCAGGGGTCCCGGGGCGGGGCACGACAGCCCACCCCATCCCACCGTGGGAGGGCAGCTGGGATGCCAGCTACCCTATAGCCCCCCGGCAGGAAGGGGCCAAGAGCTGCTCAAGAGACCTCTGCGGGCCCCCCTGCACGGAGAGGGTAACACCAGCAGGACCCTCAACACGGGAGGGGGACACGGCAGAGGGACTCCCAGCACGGGGCGGGGACAGACACCAGAGGAGCCCCGAGCACGGAGGACAGGGGACGCCAGAGGGTCCCCGGCAGGCAGGGAGGGGGCACACAGCGGAGGGACTCGCACCAGAAGGACACCCCCCAGAGCCCCGCAGCCCCCGGCCCGGCAGCGCGGACTCACTCGAAGGCGAAGAAGAGGCCGCTGGTGGCCAGGATGAGGCCGAGCGTGAGAGCGAAGACGCCGCTGTGCCGCGCCAGCATGAGGCGGCCGCCGCAGTAGAAGCGGTTGCGGCCCGGGAACACCTCCCACTTCCGCCGGGGACGACGAGCCGCACCGGGCCGTTCCGAACCGGCGGGTAACGGGGGCGGCGAGGCGACTGCACCGGGTGCCGGGACCGCTACCCCGGGCGGGATCTGCCGGTACTCGCAGTCCTTCATGGCGCTCAGCGCCCGGCGCGGCCCCGCCCCGCGCCCCGCCGACGTGTCCGCCCCGCCCCGCGCCCCCTGCCGGCCCCGCC
>WAAF01020811.1:234490-246128 GCA_013400475.1 Tricholaema leucomelas | reverse complement strand
CGCCTCGCTCGGCCCCGCCGCCTCCGGGCGCGCCCCCTGCCGGCCCCGCCGCGCCTCGCTCGGCCCCGCCGCCTCCGAGCGCGCCCCCTGCCGGCCACTCCGGGGAGCCCGGGGCTGACGTCCGACTCCGCGCCCGGTGTCTACTGCGGAGCGGGCGGTGCGCCCACCGCTGCCTCCAGAGCCAGGCCTTGTCCCCAGTCCCATGCGTCGCCTGAAACATGCGCGACGGAAGGAATCGAAGAGGACCGAGCAGCTCAGAGAGACAGAGAGCGACAGAACCCTGCTGGTGAAAAGAGACCTTTAAGTTCATCCAGCTCTTACCCCAGCGCTGCCAGGTCACCTCTGAACCATGGCCCTCAGCACCACATCTCCACGGCTTCGAAACCCCACCCCGGGGATGGGGACTCCAGCACTGCCCTGGGCAGCACCACTGCATCACATCAGGCTTCTACACAGAGTTTTGGTTCTGAGAGTGCTTCTGCTCCACCACTCATCTNCCTCAGCACCACATCTCCACGGCTTCGAAACCCCACCCCGGGGGATGGGGACTCCAGCACTGCCCTGGGCAGCACCACTGCATCACATCAGGCTTCTACACAGAGTTTTGGTTCTGAGAGTGCTTCTGCTCCACCACTCATCTGCACTCATGCGTCGCCTTGCTACGTCCACGGCCAGAAGTTGCAGTGCAGCATCAGTCCCAGCAGCCAGTAGGACAGGAAGAATCCAAGGAGGCATTTGCTGAGGGGGGTGATTAACCTACAGTTCAGCAGCAGCCTCACCACGGGGTTTTCAGGTGTCCCTCTGCAACGGGACCCATCAGGTGAAGCTAGAAGAGACTTCCCAGTGTGAGGTGCCACGGTTTGATCGCCAGTCCCTTCACTCCGGAGCAAGGGTTCGTGTTCCTGAAGCAGGTGAGCAGAGAACCAGTAGAGGATGGGAGAAGAGGAGCCAAGGAACCGGGTCAGCACCTGAGGATGGTGGGCAAAGAGCAGGTCAATCGTCCTCCAGTGCCCAGCCCTGCTCCCGAGGCATGGGAGGAGCCATCTGCTGCCTCACACTGCTGGTGAAGGGGACAGGGACACGGCCTGAGGATCCACGGCACTGGAACACCTCCCAGCTCCTCCTGCTCTGCTGTGCACACAGCCAAGTGGTACCCAGGCACTAGATGAAGATGGAAACTGTCACCCTCTCACTGACATCCCTGTCACCATCCAGCTCAGGAGCTGGGCAGGGGCAGCAGCTTCAGGGGAGATTTGAATGTCACCATTCAATTATTTTCTACTGGGACCCTCAACCTTTGGTGCCAGTCACCATGTCCCACACAAGACCTTCACACGCTTCTGGGGACCACTGACAGGTTCTGGACTATTTTGCTGCCACCCAGTAAGCTTGGCACAAATGACAATGACAGAATCCTTGTCCTCCAGCAGCTCGGGAGCAGAGCTTGGCCAGCCTGGCCTTAAGCACACACCAAACACCACCTAACACCAGCTGGAGCCTCTGATCCCCATCTGGGTGTCCTTGTCACACTGAGCACCTGGCACCCTCTCTGCAGGAACTCTCCATCTGAGCAGAGGAACTAAAGCTGAGCTTTGGAAACCCTCTGTAGAAGCAGCTCCAAAGAAGGCAGAGCTGTTGGGTTGCACCACCCTGTGCTGTCCTGCAGCTGGGACAGCTTCAGGCTGTCACTGTCACTATCACCACTGCTTTGCAAAGCCACTCCTGCGTGCTGCTGTCAACCTCCTACCTGCACGTGCATGCAGAAGAACCCAAACACCAGCAGGGCCGTGGCGTGGACCACGTAGACGAAGAGAGCAGGGCTGCAAAACCCAGCTCTGGGTTTGCCTTCTTCACTCTTTCTTCTCTCTAGACCAAGAGTCAGGCAGTGCCGAGGGTTTGCAGTGACGTAGGTCCAGGCAGCCCACGAGCCCAGGAGGGTGACAGGCAAAGCAAGCAAGAAGTTGGGTATCTGCCTGAGCCTGAAATACCTCAGAAAGCCCACGTCCCAGTAGGAGTCCTGGATGTAGGAGTAGACCAGAGGGAAGCGCTGGGAGCACCAAGGAGGCTTCACCCCATCCATGGCTGCCAGGCGATAGCCTCTGTCCCGAGCCAGCTGCAGCAGCGGCTGGGGCACGCTGGGCTCTGGGCCAGTGCCAGGCTCACAGAACCTCAGGTAGGCATAAAACTGAAACAGAGCAAAAGGCAGGAAAATGCCAGCACACACCAGAACCGCTGAGGACACCAGGCTGAGGAGCTGCTTCCACAGCGGAGGGAGCTTCCCGACGGAGCCCGGAGGCGCCTGGAGCCGGAGCGCAAAGCGCTTGCCGCGGCAGTAGAGGAGGAAGCCGGCGTTGAGGAGCCCGTTGGCACGCACCCCCGAGGCCAGGCAGAAGAGCAGCCCGCTGAGCCAGCTCTGCCCCCGCTCCAGCTGCCACATGGCGCCGAACGCCAGGCAGGCGAACATGCTCTCCGAGTAGGCAGCGGCCAGGAAGACGCTGGCAGGGCTGAGCGAGAAGAGCAGCGCGGCCAGGAAAGCCACCGGGCGACTCCGCAGCGTGGCGCGGCCCAGCCCGTAGAGCGCAGCGGCGGCCAGCACGGAGCAGAGCGAGCTGAGCCCCGCCGCGGCCAGCAGCAGGCGGCTGCGAGGCCGCAGCAGGCGGTCCAAGGGCCACAGCAGCCCCGCGGCCGCGGCGCGCAGGCTGAGGGGGTAGAGCGGCAGGAAGGCGCAGTTGTGCTCGTACAGGTACCCACGCTCCGCGATGAAGAGGAAGTGCTCCGCGTCCCAGCGCGACAGACCCCCCAGCAGCCGCTCCACCACCGCGTCCCACGGGCCAGCCTCCGACAGCTGAGGTGGGGAGAAGGCGTCGGCGGCGTGATCGGGGATCAGGAGGTTAAACAGAGCCTGCAGAGAGAGAAGAGAGGTTTGAACATCAGCAGAGACCCTCCTGGAACGTACCGAGGACAGCAAAGCAGGAGGAGAAATCCTAAGCTTCAAGGGGGAGAAGAGAGGGAAGGAGAAAGAGAGGAGAGAAGAGAGAGATCCAAGTCCAAAGGAAAAGATGCTTTAAAACCCCCAAACCTCGGATCCGAGCTTTGTACTCAACCACACGCGGGCTGGTACCAGTCCCTTGCCATGAACTCAGCACTGGCAGGGAAAGAGGTCAAGACTGAACAAACTGAGACTAAAAGCCCCCCAGAGCTGCTGCCTGGCCATGGAGCACACATCTGCTCCGAGCAGGCCGCTGGCATTTCTGACACCAAAGCTTCCACGGCAGCTGATGGCTCTGCTCAGCCCTCCCCAGGAGTGGCCAGAGGCTGCCACCCCTGCCAGCTGGCTGGGGGCCTGCTGCTGAACGGCCTCCTCAGGCTGGTGCTGCACCAGGAGGGCCAACCTAAACCTGCCCTGCTGCAGCTTGAGGCCACTTCCTCTTGTCCTATCGTTTGTTCCTTGGGAGGGGAGCCCAATCCCGACCCGGCTCCAGCCTCCTCTCAGGGAGCTGTAGAGAGCAATGAGGTCTCCCTTCAGCCTCCTCTTCTCCAGGCTGAGCACCTCCAGCTCCCTCAGCTGCTCCTCCCCAATCCTTCACTCTCACTCGCAACAGTTCATCCCCTCTGCTGTCGACAAGCAGCCTCCTGCACCCGCAGCGTGCAAACAGGGTCCCGATGCAGCTGGTCTGTGGCTCTCCAAACGTTCTCTGGTCAAGCAAAACCAGGCAGCTCTCGGTGCACAAGGCAATGCTGAAGAGAGGCCTTGGAGCAGCACACAACAGACACTGCAGCGCCCTGGCCTTGGGAACAGACTTGCCTGCAGCAGGAGGGTCACAGCTCTGCAGCGCAGCGCGAACCACACCACCTCCCGCAGGTAGGGGTCTTGCCAGCTCCACAGCTCCATCCTCAGCTTGAAGGTTGCCTCAGTAGGTCACTAGAGGTAGGAAGTGGTCCTCCAGTTCTGGAAACCTGAATTGATAGAGAGAGCACAAACAGAAAGGTGTTTGGGTGCTTGAGCAGCCTGTGGACCTGGTGCTTAGGGACATGGTTTAGTGTCAACCCTTCAGTGCTGAGTCCAAGGCTGGATGACCTCGGAGGTCTCTCTTCCAGCCAGATACGCTCTGTGACTGGATTCTGTGGCTCTGTACTTCTGGTGCCAGATGTGTTTGTAAATTCACAGAATCATGGAATGGTTGGAAAACACATTTAGAGGTCATCCATTCCAAGCCTCTGCAGTCAGCAGAGATACCTGCAACTAGAGCAGGTTGCTCTGAGCCCCAAACCACCTGCCCTGGGATGGTTCAGGGATGAGGCAGCTCCCACCTCTCCGGACAACCTGAGACAGGGCTCTCCACCCTGCCAAAAAGCTCCTCCTTTTCTCCACTCTGAATGTCCCTGTGTTCAAACCATCCCCCCTTGTCCTGTCACAACAGGCCCTGCTCAAAACTCTGTCCCCAGCCTTCTGCTCAGCCCCTTTAAGCATTGAAAGGCCACCAGAAGGTCTCTCTGGAGCCTTCTCTTCTCCAGGCTCAACAACCCTAACTCAGTCTGGCCTCACAGCAGAGGGCTTCCAGCCCTCAGGTCATCTCTGTGGCCTTTGTTTACTCAGGCACTTCAAAGGGCTGGAAATCCCTGTGAACATTTGGGACTTGGGAGATGAGCAGAAGATCTCTTTGATATTGTTCCTATGAAAGAGAATTTCCCAGGCTTCTTAACCTTGGCCAGGAGGCAGGGGCAGAGGCTATGCCACACGCTCTCAGCCCATTTCTACCCGGGCCAGTGTAAGCACCAGAAACAGAGGAGCTCAGCAGCTTCCTCAGTGGCTGTCTCAGCACAAACAGCAGCACCTCAAGCCAGGAGCTTGCCAAGCATCTCCACACAGGCTGAAGTTCCACCGAGCCAAATGGGATTTCAGTGTTTCAGGGAGGCTTTTTTGGGGGACAGAGGCAGCACTGAGGTGTGGGCTCTGAGTGGGTAACATCTGTGTGAGCAGTTTGCTGCTGGGGCTCACAGCCAGCTGGGTGCTGCCCGGCACAGTCCCCACTCCCTCCTGCTCCCTGCCCTGTGTTTGCCCCTGGGAAGCCAAGAGTGGCTTCATCCAGCTGCCTTCACCCACAGGGCCAGGGTACCTCTGCAGGCATGCCCTGACCCCTCCCTGGTGCAGAGACATCATCCCCACAATGTGACACTCCACTGGCCTGAGCTCACCACCTGCAGCTCTGCAGTGCTTTGGCAGGGGTGCAGCTCTCTGGAGTGAGGGCATCTGCCCCCCATGCAAGCTGCATGTGCTGAGGTGGCTCCTGTCCACCTCCTCCCTGCAAACCTCACCTGTAGGACTGAAACCTCTCCGTGGAGCCTCTCTGCTCTCTTCTCTGTACATCCCAGACTGATGTTGTGGGACCACCTATGAAAGCTACTGGCCCAGGGCCACCAGAGGCAGGCAGAGTCTGCTCTGCAGCTCGCTGAGCTAACACATCCCTCCCGCTGGCTCCACAGCCACAGCTGCCCTCCAGCGCCAAGACCCAGGGCGAGGTTTCAGGGACACCACATCCTGCTCCTTTCCCACCCTTCTGATCCAATGCCTCAGACCCCCAAACCGAGCACCCAATGACCCCCAAACCCCTTTTCCTTTTACCCACTTTACTGATGGAGGGAAAAATAAACCCCAAACCTGGCAAAAATTGCACAAGGGAGCCCAAAGCAACTCATCAGCAGAGCAAAAGCCAGCCCCGAGGAGGCTCATTTATAGCTCCAGTCCCTAACCACAGGATTACACTTCCTATTTAGCCAGATACAAAAGTTGGGGGGGGTTTGCTCATATTCTCCTCTTGGCTCCTGAGCATTCAGAGCCACAGACAAAGCAACTGGTGGGAGGCACATTCTCCTGCCTCACCAAGCTGTGCTGATATTTTAAGCAGGGGACACTTCAGCTCCAGCTGTAAATTCTATTCAAGCACTTTCACAGCTGCAACTCCTATTCAAGCACCACAGAAAAAAAAAATCCTCCTGGTGCTTTAAATATGTTTTTTTTTTGGGGGAAAAATATAATAACTCAGAGAGAAAGCCTCCTGTGAAGGTGACTGTGCCAAGGCAGCTCCCAGCACAGCAGCCTTACAAAGCCTGCTCCTGTCACCAAGCAGCACACCTTGAAACAGCAGAGCTGCAGCCCACAACCCTACCTCTGCGAGAGAAAGAGGTGGCAGAGCTAGGATGGCTCTGAGGGGGACACCTGCACGGGTGCAGAAAGCTACCAAAAGGCAAAGGAGGCTTAAAAATATTTCAGTGGAGGATGCAAAGTCTTCTCAGCAGCATCCTTGGCCTGGATCAGCCACAGTAAGGCCAGCAGCAGCCAGGCAGGGGTTGTCTGTGCTGGGCACTGGTGAGGCCACACCTTGAATCCTGGGTTCAGTTTTGGGCCCCTCACAACAACATTGAGGGGCTGGAGCTGGTCCACAGAAGGGCAAGGAAGGCAGTGAAGGGTCTGGAGAGCAGGGCTGGGGAGAAGCCGCCCGGAGGTTGAGGGGAGACCTCACTGCTCCCCCTGGTTCCATCAGCTTGCAGTGTCTGCGCCCCGCTCTGCTCCCTGACACAAACAGGGCTCCGAAAGGGCTGCGAACGCAGGCAGGGAATGAGGGTGGCAGAGGCAGCAGGGCCCGGCCCGGCCCGCTCGGCTGCAGCGGGTGACCACCCGGTGGCAGCAGGCGCTCGCCACGGAGCCTTCTCCTCGCCCGGCAACCGGCTCCGAGCCGGCGCACGGCGTTCCCGTCGGGAAACCTGCTCCAGCCTGCGTCCGAGACACTCGGGAGAGCAGCGCTCTGGGCACCTGCTGGTGCTCCTGCAGCCGCTGCCAGCTACAAGTCAAACCCCTGCTCGAGCAAGGCCAAAGGAACGCCGCATTCCACGAGCCCTCTTCTCCCGGGGCCGCTGCCGTGCGGCTGGGAGCTCCCAGCCCCGCAGCCGCCTTCACCCCCGCAGCCGCCTTCACCCCCGCCCCACTGCAGCCCCTGGACCGGAGGCCGCAGCCCCAGCGCGGCTCCGCCTGCGTCTGAGCGGAAAACGGCACCGAGAAACAGGAACGCTTTTACCCCTGGTACCTTGGGAAGGGCTCACCCCGGGGAACAAACTGACCTGGATCACTGAAACCACAGAATCATTCCGGCTGGAAAAGCCCTTTCGGATCGCCAGGTCCAACCACTGACCCAGCACTGCCAGCACTACCACATCCCTCTGCTCCACGGCTCTGAAACCCCTTGGGGGATGGGGACTCCAGCACTGCCCTGGGCAGCCTGGACCAGGCCTTCACAACCCTGTCAGAGAAGAAACTGTTCCTCGTGCCCAACCTGCAGCTCCCCAGGCACAACTTAATGCCATTTCCTCTGGTCCTGGCTCTTGCTCCTTGGCAGGAGCCCTAACTCTCACCCAGCCCCTGCCTGGCTCCAGCCTCCTCTCAGGAGTGTGAAGCACATCCACACCCAGACCAACTTCTGGGGAGCTGCTGGGGACACACATTCTGTTTCTGCTGCTTCCCTGGGCTGGGCACAGCACCTGACCCTCGGATGGACTGGAACAGGATTGTGTCCCCTCTCTTTGGTGGTAGAACAGGCTGGCGACGTGCCGAGGCTGGGTCATGACTGAATGAGTGTCACAGAATGGTTTGGGTTGGAAAGGACCTTCAAAGCTCCTCCAATCGAACCCCTCCACTCGGCAGGGACATCTCCAACCAGCGCAGGTCGCTCAGAGCCCCAAACAGCCTGACCTGCAATGCTGCCAGCCGCGGGGCAGCCCCCACCTCACCGGGCAGCCCGGGACAGGCTCTCCCCACCTCAGTGTGAAAACCTCTTCCTTCTCTCCAGCCTCGTCTCCCTCTTTCGCTTTAAACCACCTCCCCTGCCGCACTCGGCAGGGTTTCACGGCGAGGAGCCGCTCCCAGCTGCTTACCACCGGGCGGATACTCCAGGCCATGCGGGACTCGCCCGCGTTGGGAGTACCGAAGGGTTCACCGCGGGCAGCCCCACGTGCCCCGGCCGCTGACACCAGCCCCGAGCCGGCCAGAGTGGAAGCTTCGAGCTCGCCGATACCGGCCTGAGGCGCCGGCGCTCGATTTCTCTCACTATCTACGAAGCCCTTCGCAGGGCTGGTCGGGAAAGCAACCGCAGAACGCCCGTCCCGGTCCCGCTCCCGCTCCCGCTCCCGCTCGCAGCGGGATCCGTCGGTCGCATTCCCCTCCCAGCCCCGAGCTCCCTGCCGGGGCTGGGCCCCCGGCCCGAGGCTCCAGGCCGCTCGACCCCTCCCAGCTCTCACTGCGCAGCCGAGGCCGAGCAGGCTCGGGACACCCCCGCGGCCCCCGGCCCGGCCGCGACCCCACCTGCGGGGGGGGTCTCGAGGGGCGGGGCCTCCGGTGCTAGGAGTGGGCGGGGTCTGACTCCGCCCCGCCCTCCCGCCGCGCGCACGCGGCCCCACCCCTCCCCCACCTGAGCGGCCCGCGCGCGGCTCCCGCGCCGGCTCCATCCTGCCGTCACCGCCCCGCCCCCTGACGTCACGTCCGGCCACGCCTCTTCCTGCGCTGCGCGCGCGGCCCCGTCACGTGGCGGCCGGGGGGGGAGGGCTGGGCAGCGCCATCTTTGTTACGGGCGGGGGGAGGCGCTCATGGCCTCCCGGCACAGCCCCGGCCCGAGCCCGAGTGCCACAGGCGGAGCCTTGCTGGGGCACCTTCAGCCGCCGCCCAGCCCCAGACTCACCTTCCCACGTCCCGCGGTCAGGGAGAGGCAGATTGACCTGCAAACATCTCGCGAGAAGGGAGCTGCTCTCTTCAGCCGTCACAGCCCCGGCCCTGGGCTGCCTCCAGAGCCCTGCGTCCGGCCTGCGGCCATCCCTCACCAGGGCAGCCAGGCGAGGCCAGAGCGGCCGAGTCGGGTCCAGTCGCAGCTGGAGGTACTGAGGAGGAAGCAGAACCTGCCCTCTGCAGAAGGCAGCAGCAGCCCTTGCTAAGAGCGAGCTGCGCCTGGAGCTGCACCGACACAACCCCAGACGAGTCTGCACGGATCGAACAGGCCTCTTGCCAGAACACAGAGCAGCACCACGCAGCAGCAGCCTGGGAAGAAGTGGCAGTGATTGTGATAATTACAAGGGGGGATTGGTGTCCCTCAAGATCTCATCCCCGAGATGACAAAGGCATCAAATGCTGGTGGCACCCAGCCCTGTTACCACCCAGCCCTGTTACCGGAGCGCCAGCCCGGGGCAGCAGCCTGGCAGGGCCCGGGGCAGCAGCCTGGCAGGGCTCCTCCCTGCTGCCAGCATGGCAGTGTCCGTGTAAAGACGGCAGCAGCTCTGTGTCTAAAGCCAACATGCTGTGGTACCAACCTGACCTTACCCCACAGCAGGAACGACTGAGAAACTCTTAGTGCCAGCCAAGTCTTTAAAGGAGTCTCTCTGAGTGCTTTTGAAGAGCTCTGGCTAGGGAAGAACTCAGGTTTTGTCTCTTGCTGGTCCAAGTGGGGAAGGATGCAGTGGTGAGGGGCAGAGGTGTGGGGTTTCAGGAATGCCTGCAGAAACGGAAAGCTCTGGGTATGAACCAGGTCAGAGCACCAAGGATTTGCAGTCTGGGCAGCCCAGCTGAGCTGGGAGCTCAGCAGTGGCTCTCAGAATAGTTCCTAATTACAAGCCCTGAACGCTGCCTGTTCTCATTTTACTAATTCCTCGTCCACGCTGTTTTTCTTCTCACCCTTTCGGAAGGCAGAGGTGGATGTGTCTGCGGCCATGCGAGCGCAGGGGGAGCCAAATGAGACTCCACTCAGACCAACCATTTGTATAGACCGTGGTGAAATGGGTACTTAGCACCACTGCAGCCTCTCCTCTCCCTCCCTCCCAAATGCAGCATTTGCTTACGATTCAGCTCACCCCAAGGTGAAGGCAGAGGCTGGACGAGGGCTGCTCACTTCCCTGTCTTCGGCCTTGCTGCTCAGGTCCTTTCTGTTAAAAACAAGAAAAGTAGTTAATTTGGGCTTTTCACATGAATTTAACCAGCCTGAAACAGAGCTCCCCGAGAACAGAACTGAAGGATCAGAGAGGTTGGATTCAATGCAGTGAGGTCCAGCAGAATTCTCAACTCACACTTTGGCACTCTGGAAAGCTAAGGAAGCTCAGCACCAGTCCTGTCTCTTACCAAACCCATCTCGAGGCCTCTCCTTTTGCCAAACTGCTCCTGCTGATGGAAAGAGCCAATCTGAGATTCTGCCACAAGGACTTCCAGGAATCTGAAGTTTAAGGACTACAGCTGTGGAAGGGCTCTGGGAGCTGAGAGCTTGCTGGGAAGAGCAGTGGGGTAAACCGAGGTGATCTGATGAGCAAAAATGACATCTGCCTCTAAAAAACCTTCCTGTAATGAGCTCTCTTGCTCAGATGAGCTCAGCACAGTCCTGTTATTATTTGAGGATAAAGCTTCAGGCCAAATGAAAAAAGCATTTCCTAACGCCTGGCAAAGTGTAGATTTTCACATAAAGAGCCTGAACTTTGGCCCTTTGCTGGAGGGCAGCAGAGCTCTTCCCACTGGAGAACCCCAACCTCTGCTGAAGGACCTCAGGAGAACACAGCACAGCTCCAGGGGCATGTGAGAGCTGCGAGGGGGATGAAAATGCTGACAGGGAGCTGAGCTGCCTCCTCCTGGGCCTTCCTCACCCTGCCACAGCTCTGCCACAGCTTCACCTCATGCTGCACAGCCTCTCCCCACTGAAGCAGCACTACGCCAAAACACCAATACAAGGCAAAGGGAAAGCAGAGCCAGAGCCCAGAACTCTCTGGTGTCAGAAAGCAAAGCCACTGCCCTCAGCTCTGGGGTGCCCAGACAGAAACCAGAGCCAGAGCCCACAGTGCTGGGGTGCCCAGGCAGAAAGCAGAGCCAGAGCCCACAGTGCTGGGGTGCCCAGGCAGAAAGCAAAGCCAGAGCCCAGAACCCTGCAGTGTCAGAAAGCAAAGCCAGAGCCCAGGGCTCTGAGGTGCCCAGGCAGAAAGCAAAGCCCACAGCACTGAGGTCTCTCCAGAGCAAGCCAAGTCTTTATCATACCCAGACAGTGCAGGACCTCTGAGTTCTCTGTGTTGCATGTCAGGAAGGAGCTAACCTGCATCATCATCATCATCATCATCACACCAAGCCCTGCCAGCCCTGGAGCCACCTCCCCGCTCTGCTCACAAAGAAAACCCTTACAAACATCTTACCAAGATTTAATGTACATTTATTCTTAACACGTGGAACATATAGTATAAAGATTTCATACTGAATAAATGATATTCATTAAGCCAAAAAAGGAAAAAGGAGGAATTTACAGCAAGTTTCTTTTTGCTTTTGCCTTTTTTTTTTCTTTTTTTTTCTCTTTTTTTAGCTACATCATCTGAAATACAAATATGCAGAATTCAGCACTGGAAAAAAAAAACAAACTCAAAAAACAAAACAAAAAAAAAAGACACCCCCCCCCAAAAAAAAATAAATCTCCATTGTGTTTCTTCATCAGGAACTTCAACTGAACCTGGGAACTTTTTCACACCTCCCTTAGAAACAAAAATAAAGCAAAACAGAACCAAATAAAACAAACAAACAAACAACAACAACAAAAAAAAAACAGGGGAGAAAAACAAACAAACAAACCAAAGCCCAAAA
>WAAF01020811.1:132472-233266 GCA_013400475.1 Tricholaema leucomelas | reverse complement strand
TTTTTTTTTTTTCCTCTCTCCTTTTTTTTTTCCATTTCCTCTCTTTTTCTTCCATGTGAGACATCTTTACAGCAATGGTTTTGGACAGCTGGAGGTGTACAGTACACGAAGCTCTCTCTCTCTAACACTCTACTGCACACGGGGGGGGGGGGCCTCCCTCAGACCGGGGCTGTTCACGACTGGGTTCACTTCTTGGTTCCTGCAAAGAGTTGTGAATGTACAAAAGGATAAACCACAGCAGAGTTCAGCACAGTTGCTTTGTGTTTTGGTTTTTGTTTGTTGTGTCCTTCAGAGTTTACCATTAAAAACGGTTAGGAAAGTGGCGCCTGTCAGGGTGAGCGCGGGCAGGGCTCCGCTCGCCTCAGTTTCTTTCTTTCTCCCCAAACTCACTGTAAACGACAGCAACTTTGGTTCAAATCAAAACTGATTAAAAAAAAAGTCTTCTCTGTAGCCAGAACTTTTGTCTCCTTTAATAAGGGATTCAGGACAAATCGGAAGGGAGAAGGGAGGGGGAGGGAAAAGGGGAGCGGGGCCGTCGGGCCCCAGGGGAGAAGCAGGACAGCGCAGGGCAGACAGTGGATTCTGAGGTGGTTTTGCATAAATAAAGGGCAACAGTCAGTTCCTAGGGGCTCCACTCACGCACACGCACACGGGGGGGATCCCCCAGCTGTCATGACTGGCCAACCAAGAACAGTACGTCACAGATCACTTGTGAAACCAAGGAGTTCATCAGGGGCGACACCGAGATGTCCAACAGCCGCGACTCGTACAAGGTGAACTCTGAGTGGTTCTCGTCCACCTTGGCCAGGGCCAGCAGGGCCCGGGCGGCTCTGCGCATCATGTCCACGCTGGTCGACTCGAAGGGAGGGCTCTGCATGTGCATCAGCCCGGCCTGGCTCTGCTGGAACTGCGTGGCCGCCAGGCTGTCCTCCAAGAAGCCCAGCAGGTTGCCGATGCTGCCCTTCTGCACGGCGATGGCTCTGGCCGCCAGGCTGTCCCCCTGTGCCAAGTTGGCCAGCAGCACCACGGCCATCTCCCGGCACACGGGGTTCTTTCTGTCACTGAGGAACCGCACCAGGGTGCTGTACAGCTTCTCCAGGCGGCTGAACGGCGGCGTGGCCAGGATCAAGTCCACGTTGTTGTCCTGGATGCTGAGTTTGCTGAGTGTTTCCAAAACCAGTCTCTGGGGGGACAGGACCGCGTTGGGCCCCAGCGTCGGGAAGGGGTCCTGGGCCTCTGCTGAGGGACACACTGCCCAGTGGAGCAGTCCATCCAGGATGGGCAAACAGATGCTCTCCGGGTAAGGGGAGAGGTCCAGCTGCCCGGAGATGTTGGCCAACGTGACCAGTGTGTTCTCGCGCAGCATCTCCAGGCAGTCCCACCACCACTCCACCTTGTTGCAGCTCACCCCTTGGTCCTGCTCCTCCTCCTTCTCGTAGGTCAGGGGCGCCTGTTTGCGTTCTGGATGCTTGTGGTGCAGGAGGATCAGCTTGCCCAGGATCAGCAGCAGCCCAGGGTGTTTGGACATCTCAAAGTCATTGCCTGGCACGAACGACAAACTCCTGATGATGTTGGAGACGCAGATGCAGCGCTTGGCCAGGGAGTCCTGCCAGTCCAGGAGGGTGCAGAGGGGGGTCTCGTCCTTACTGTGAGGCTCATCCTCCAGAATTTTGATGTTTCTGTGGCTCTGAGCCGGGCTAATGCCAAAAGGAAACTTGCTGCTCTCCTTTGCCGCTTCCAAAGGTTTGACCTCCTCTTCCTCGCCCGCCAGGGCGCCGGGGCGCGCCGACAGCATGTCGTCCATGGTGGCAGTGATCCTCTTCTCCGAGGTGCTGTCGGACGCAGGAGCCTCTCCTTCCCTCGTGCCGGGGCTGCTCTCAGCTGCTGAGCGCTTCCTGGCGGCGGAGGTGCAGGGAGGCCGCTTGTGGGTGCCAGGCAGCTCCACCTTGCTCTCGAAGTGTGTCTGGATGTGCTCGGTGGTGTCGCCGCCGCCGATGCGCCAGTGCAGCAGACCACTCTCGAACTCCTGCACCCGCCCCAGCTTGGCCGAGTAGTCCACCACGAAGGGGTCGTTCTTCTGCACCACCTTCACCGGCAGCTTGTCGAATTTGCTCACCAGCTTCTCCTCGCTGCTCTCCAGGGGTACTTTGTCCTTGCTTGAGAATGCAGCCTCCTCCTCTTCCTCGTCCTCCTCATCCTCCTCACAGTTCAGGCTCCGTGGTTCATCCTCCTCCTCCCCTTCTTCGTGAGAAGAAGCTGAAGATTTGCAGAACCTTTCGGGATCTAATAGTGTTCTTTGCCCTGGGTCTCCCACTTCATATTCCTTCAGGATTCCAAAGATCTCAATCAGGCAGCGCCGGAAATACTCCACCAAGAGCTCCAACAAACCTGGGAGCTACGAGAGAGGAGAGAAACAGGAGGGGAAGGAAGGGGACAGTGATCAGAAAACAACTTCAGGCCAATGCTGAGAAAGCAGAGCACAAAAGGACTGAGAATTTAAGCAGTGCTGGTCATTAGTGGGTTCTTAAGGCTGGTGATAAGCTGTTTGCAGAAGAGAGCTTCCTATCCTTTGAGAACAGGAACCAAGGCAAGCCCAGGTGCTGGCTGTCGGTGTTCAGAGCACCCCCAGACCTGTGCAAACACGCAGGGAGGGGAAGGGCAGCACTCAGCAAAGCAGCCCTTACAGCACTGCTGAGCAGCTTTTCAACAGGTGTGGAGGTACATGGCAAAGGCTGATCCTCAGCATGGGCATCCCTGAGGACAGAGCCAGGGCTGAAGGGAAACCAAAGCCACAAGCAGCCTCCAGCCTTTCCCAGCGCTCTGGCTGCAAAGTCCATTGTGGCCTCCCCTCACCACTCACCTCCTCTGCCCCCGAGAGAGCATACAGGCTGCACCCTGACCAGAGCATCACTTACACAGGACAGCACAAGGCCAGTCCCCAGGTTCCACTCGGCCCTGGTGTGCTCCACAGGCACAGGGATGCTGAGAGCCCCACAGGGGCAGGAGCTGCCGACCAAAACCCCTACAAAATCAACACTGCAAAGACCTGCAGCAGAAAGCATCTGCACATCTGCACCCACCTGGCTGAGGTTGAAGGTCACGATGCTGTTGTCATCGTAGAGCAGGATGTTTATGGTATCTAAGGCCCACGTGCTTTCAGCCAGCAGCCCAGACTTCAGAGACATCATCACTCTCCAGGCTTCAGGAGTTCCTGTAACATAAACACAAGAGGTTCCCAGCTCCTGCATCTGAAAAACGCAACAGGATCCCTGACACTGCTTTTTGGACCCAGGAAAAGCAAAGATGATGCACAGGCTCCAAGTTCCAGCAATCTCTCCCCAGACAATGCCAAAGTGATGTCTGAAATCACAGCTAACCTGCAAACACCCCAAACAGGTTGCCCAGGGAGGCTGTGAATGCCCTCTCCCTAGCAGTGTTCAAGGCCAGGCTGGATGAGGCCTTGAGCAACCTGGGCTGGTGGAGGTCTCCCTGCCCATGGCAGGGGGCTGGGACTGGATGAGCTTTAAGGTCCCTTCCAACCCAACCCATGCTGTGGATCTATGAAAACAAAACTCCAAGCCAGCAGAGCCCTTGCACCTGGCACACCAAAGGACAGGCAGGACCCACCCCTGGGCAGGCGGCAGCAGAGCAGCTTCCTCTTACCAATGTCTTTTGCTGTCAGCCTTCTCCTCTGCTTCAGCACAGGTTGTGTGGCCTCCACGGAGCCCGGCGGGAAGGTGATGTCTCGCCGGATCATGGGGGGCTGGACAGCTGCTGGTGTGATGTGGGAGGCAGGCACTGGCGGCCCTGCCTTCTGCATCTTCATCCCCGAGTGCAGGAAGGGAGATTTGCTGGGAGAAGTGCGGTTCTCCAGAGGTCTGGGCAGAGGTGCTGGGCTGGATACCTGAGGAATGTGATTCTGCATGCTGGGGGGGGCCTGGTAGTTAGACTGGGGGGGCCTCGTCATCGGGGGCACGGGGGCAGAGGGACCGTAGGGAGGCTGCCGGTTGCCGTGGGAAGGCCACGGCCCCTCGTGGTTGACCCTCTGGTCCGAGTGCAGGATTTCCTCCGTCCGAGTCACTCCGTGGTACGCAGGCCCCTGGGGAGCGGCGCCGGCGCCCTGCCGGTTCGGGTAGCTGTAGCCCATCTCGCCGCGGCCCTGCCACATGGTGCCCTGCTGCGGGCCCTCCGGGGCGGGCTGCATGGGGCCCCCCATCATCTGCGGCGGGAGGCTCTGCTGGGCGCCGGAGCCCGGCGGGGCCGAGACCCTGTCCCTGCCGAACTGGAAGGGGAACTGGTTCTGGGGCGCGGCGGCGGCGCGGCGCTCGGCGGGGGGGTAGCCGCTGCCGTACTGGTTGTACAGGTCCTGCTGCGGCGCCGGCTGCGCGCTCGGCTGCGCGCTCGGCTGCTGGCTCTGCGCTGCGGGCAGCGGCTGCGGCGCCTGCCCCTGCCCCGCGCTGTAGGGGACGCTGTAGAGCTCCCCCTCGTGCCGCTTGGCGGGGGGTCCATAGCTGCCGTCCATCGGCCGCTTGTAGTTCTGCGGGGACACAAAGGCAGCGACAGCCTCGCGTTACCGGGCGGGCACCGCAGCACCGGCCAGGACAGGGAGGCTGCCGGCGGCGTGGAGCCTGCCTTCGGCCAAGCAGTGCCACGGAGGAGGACACGGAGGGGCTGATGGGGACAAGGTCCGGCTGCGAGGATGCCCCTTGGGCTCCAGGGGCCAGTTTGAGCACAGAGGGACATTGGAACCATCTCCTAGGGGCAGCAGTGGATTGCCCTGCACCGGGCAGTGTGCAGGCTCTGCTTGCCAGGCTGCTGTGCCAGCTGCTTTCAACCGCACCACCACCTGGAGAGGCTGGAGCAGACGATCCTCGAGGGCCCTTCCAGCCGGGCAGTCCGTGATCATCTGCTGCGCAACAAGGAGCCCAGCCTCAGCAGGCAGAGTTACTCTGAGCCAGGGCACATGCCCCACAGCATGGCCTGCGGGAGGCTGAGCCTCCTCTCCTCGTCAGCCATGTCCGACCTGAGCTGCAGCAGCTTTCAATTCCACAAGCTGAGGCCAGTTCCTCGAGGCTGCCTCGGTGCTTTCCTTGTGGATTCTACAAGGATGCCCTGAGGGCTGAAATCTGCCCACAGAAAGGGCCTGCCTGTAGGAAAGGCTCAGCTCTGCATTCACCACAAACCAAGCTGTGTGCAGGTTCCTGTTTCTTTTCACACCCAGGAATTTTATCAGACCCTACTTCTCTCAGGTCTTCCCCAAAAGAGAGGTCTCTGCTGAAGTACCAAACGGGACAAACCCGAAAACTGTTCTGGCTCCTGCTGCTTCTGCAGGCTGCGGAGTCTGAAATCTGCAGATCAGCGCTGAAAGGACCAAGAACTCTTCTCCCCCTACTTCTTTCAAGTGCAAATGGACAGAACAGTCAATTGCTGAGCCAAAATTAAAGCCCAAGCCCTCTCTTGCCTCCGAGGGTCCAGGCTCTGGCTGCTCCATGCTCTCTCTACGGTCATGACTGGCTTCAGATGGAGCTGTAGGGCTTCAAAGACGACAAGAACCAGAGGAACTGGAACTCCTGGCTCAGCGCCCTGTGGCTCTGGTTGCAGAGCCAAACTGCAGAGCAGTTGGAATTATTCTTAGCACAGCCTGGTGAGTGCCCTCTCTATGCTCTCCTAAACCAGAGGACTCAAAAGCATCAGGAAAAACCTTCTGGGCCCTGGCACTGATACAAAGAGCAAGTCAGGTATGAGGATTGTGGACAGAGCTGGGTGTTCATTCAAACTCTGCCCCAAAACCAACCTGGGCGTTTTGAGAACAGGGAGGAGGCGGCAGAGGGGCAGGGGAGAAGCCTTTGTCTGCAGGTTCAGTAAGAGCAAAGACAAAAGAGCCAGCCCTTGGGCTGCAAGAGCTCCCCAGAGCCACCGAGGACTTAGCCCAACCAAACTCATCTGATCACTTGGAGCAGAAGCATTACCCAAACGTGAAGGGCTTCAGAATCTTCCAGAGGGGCAGAGAAGCCCAACAAAGCTTCCTGCTGCCTGGCCAGGGCCTGTGTGCCTGCAAGCTACACAACCTCTCTTCTCCAGGAGAGTGCTGGGAACACTAAAATTTACCCAAACTATCTGGAAACTTGGGGAGGGAAGCCTCCTGGACAAGCTCCTTCCCTGTACACATGGACAACACACACAGCCCAAGGAGTTTCCATCCTCTTTCCATGGATTTCAGAGATGCAGCTCTGTTCTGCCCCCATCAAACCAGCCCCTTTCTGATCCTTTACCTGCTGCTGCTGTTGGTACATGGTAGTTTGCTGGCTGGGGAAGGGGCTGCCCGAGGACGTGCCTTGAGTGGAGAACTGATTGCCATAGGAATCATGTCTGGAGAGGAAACAAAAGCATCAGAGGTCTGCTCGGGTGCTGGCTCCACCTCCACAAGAGCTGTTTGTGACAGGACCCTGCACAGACCTTTGCTGCTGCTGCTGCTGCTGCTGCGGGTAGCGGCTGGGAGAGTACATCCCCGACTCTGGGGTGGAAGGCAGGAGGTTTGGCTGCGGAGTGCCGGTGGTTAAGTTGCCCTCAGGTCCCATACCAGGCTCTGTCCTACACGGAGATAAAGACAACCCCCAACACGTCCACTGAGGTTCTCTCCTGCTGCTCCACCAGAAAGGCTGAGCACAGCAGCGAGGAGTCAGCAGCACTCACCTCACTCTGTCGTAAGGACCTCCGTAGGAGTAGTGTTGCCGCTGGCCCATGGCCATGTTACCCATCCCTGGGCCTGCAGCACGATTGTAAGGGTCACCCATAGCACTGTTGGGGCCCTGCCCTGAGGACATGAAGGGGTCGCTTCCCGGAGCTGAAACGCGAGAGAAGGAGCAGTCAGGGTCCCTGCCCTGCCCCGTCTGCTGGGGCTCCTACAGTGCCTGCCAGCAGGCAGCCAGACACAGCAGAGCCAGCGCCTCACCTTTCCTCATGCTGCCGTAGGGGTCCTTGCCTGGCTCGTAGGACATGCGCCCCATCATGTCAGAGGTATTCATGCTGGGCTGGTACCCTGGGTTCGGAGTCATGGAGTTCCGCTTCTGGAACGCAGGATCGCTTCCATCTGCAAAGGCATCCTGAAGGCCCACCGAGTTACTCCTGATCCAAAAACCCCAAACACAGAGTGAGAGAGGGCCACGCTGCTCCTCAGAGGGCTTTCCCCACACTCCTGGGGAGGAGAGGCTGAGGGCCCTGGGCTGCTTAGTCTGGAGAAGAGGAGACTGAGAGGGGATCTAATCAATGTCTATAACTGTCTGAGGGTCAGGAGAGGGAGACAGGCTCTGCTCACTGCTCCCTGGGGTAGGACAAGGAGCAGTGGATGGAAGCTGCAGCACAGAAGGTTCCAGCTCAGCACAAGGGGGAACTTCTTGCCTGGAAGGGTCCCAGAGGCCTGGCACAGGCTGCCCAGAGAGGTTGTGGAGTCTCCTTCTCTGGAGCCCTTCAAGGCCTGTCTGGATGTGCTCCTGTGTGCCCTGAGCTGGATTGTGTGGTCCTGCTCTGGCAGGGGGAGTTGGACTGGATGAGTTCTTTGGGTCCCTTCCAACCCCTGACATTCTCTGATCCTGTGATCCCCTCCCAGGTGCTGCTGTTGCCCAGAGAGGCATCAAGAGCTGCTCCCGATGCCACCCCCCGAGCGCTGACCACTCGCAGGCAGTGCTGTGAGCAATCTCCTTACCGAAGGAGCCAGCCCTGGAGCCCTACCAAAAAAGAGTCCCCTGCCAGCTGGGGCCACAACCCAGCTCACTGCCTGTCCCCAGCACGGTGCAGAGGGTGCTGTGGTTCCTACCTGATGCCTGGCAAAGGGGGCATCTGACTGTGTGGCGTAGATGCTGGGGTTGGTGGCTTCAAGTCTCCTCCTTCTGCCATGGAGCTGCTGGTGGACTGAGGTGTCTGAGGGCCCTGCATGGAGCCTGAACCCGCTGCAACAACAGAAATGTGATGTGAGCAGCTTTGCACCTGCAGAGGCAACCCAGAACCTCCCAAAATACCAGCCTCAAGAAAAACACAAACAGGAGTCCCTCAAGAAGGAGAGACTGAAGCTGGCAAGGAAAGTGGAAGGAGCTCAACGTTTCAGGGACACACTGGGGCAGACTTCCCAGGAGAACCTCGTACAGGAACCTAAAGCTGAAACCTTCACTGTCACCACATCCTCATTCTTAACCACCGTGGGCTGTGTGGCGCTGGCCCAGCTATGAGCTTCCAAGGCTGCTGCTGTGGCAGGGCACAGTGAATCCTGCCAAGTGACATCCTCACTTCCTACCCGGAGAGGAGGTAGCTTGGAGCCCCCTCCTGCAGGCCTCACGCTCTCTCCAGTGGTGACAACTCCAGGATGTCAGCCAAGTCACCAAGTCTCCGAACGAGGCTCCTCTGCCTACACTGCCCTTCCAGAGGGGTTAACTCGGGCAGGTTAATTCAAGCACCACTCCCAAGGATTCCTGGAACAGGGAATGCCGGAGCTGCCGGATCTTTGGCTGAAGACAAAACCCGTCCGGCCAGTTCCTGGCTCCGTAGGGGGGTTGCTTTCTGCTGCAGGAAGCTTTCATCACAGCTCGCAGCCTGTCATGTGCCAGCCACTCCTGTGGCCCTGCGTCCCGGTGACAGCCTCAGCTCTCGGCTTCATCTGCTCCTCACAGCCAGCGAGAGCTGAGCTCTTAATTAATGTTTCCATCAGTTCCCAGCCCCAGCACCGATATCCCTCAGCTTCAGCCCTGCTGCTTGATGACTCATTTCAGCTATTCATTAAAACCCTCCGAGGTCAGGCTCGGGGCATGTTTGTTTACACCCCACCTTCCTGGCACCCTGTCCTCTGTCTCCAGGACTCCCTCCCAGCCCGGGGAGGTCTCTGGAGAAGGCAGGGCTGAGCAGAGCCCAGCAGGGAGCTTCACTCACGGGCCCTCCCCGCCGCTCTCCTTCCCTCCTCAGCTGCCCTCGCTTCCCCCCGGGATTCTCCCTCGCCCCTGTGCCCGCCTGGCGCTGGCAGCAAGAGGCCTGGAGCCGTTCCCCGCGCCGCTGCCATTTGGTGTTTGTCCCCACCCCCCGCAGTCACAGTCACTCCCACTCGCAAAGTTACACACACTTGGAGCCAGGCCAGTTCCACGCTGTGGCACTCAGAATCCCATGGCAGGCTGCTGGCACCTTCCCAGGGACAGGCTGCAGGTCACCAGCAGGCACCCGAGGAGGTCTGCATTGGTGCCCCCATGGCCGCCCCCAGCCCGCTCCAGCCAAAGCCCTTCCGTAAGCACTGCTGGGTCCTGAGGGCTGTGGGAAGCAGCTCCAGCACCACCAGCTCTGCCCAGGGCATTGTCCTGTCACAAAGTGGTGCCTGGAGAATCCTACAGCCTGAGCCTCGCCATGGTGCAGCTCTTGCTGGAGCAGGTGGGAGCAGGTCTGGCTCTGTACTCCCAGGTGACAAGAGGCAGGATGAGAGGAAGCAGCCTCAAGTTGCACCAGGGGTGGTTTAGGTTGGACAGCAGGAAAAATGTCTGCACTGAAAGAGTGGCCAAGACCTGGAACAGGCTGCCCAAGGCAGAGGTGGAATCACCATTCCTGGAGGTGCTCAAGGACTGCGCAGATGTGGTGCTAAGTGGGGACTTGGCAGTGCTGGGTTAGCAGCTGGATTTGGTCGTTTGGTTGCCAAGTTATGCTGCAGCTGATCTGGCAGAAGAGGATGGAAGGAGGTGTCAGCCAGTGCCTGTCTGTGTGTGGGGTGGGAGCCCCTCACCCAAATGATGCTCCTTCACAACACCTCGCTGTTGCCCACTTGGTTCCTAACAGGGGAGTTATTCTCCATAGGGTGCTTCTCCAGGAGACAGAGATCTCTGTGTGGGCAAGTCTGGAGGCTGCTGCTTGAGCAGGGCCCTGGCAAACCCCTGAACTCAACACTCCCTCCTAAGGCTCTTCAGCCTGGAGCTGGGGTCCTGAGAGCAATTTGTGTCGTGTCCTACAGCCTCTGCTCCTGCCAGTCCAGGGAGCAGGAGACAGGAAGAAAAGGAAAGAGAAGGAGGACCAGGAACATGCTAAGTGGAACAGCTTGGAGGATCAGAGCAGCCAACCACAATTCAGTGCTGCCTCTGCACACTGCTAGGTGCAGGAGTCTGGAGTAAGCCAAGTGGAGAGAACAGCTGGAACAGAAAACAGCACAGAGCTCTCACAGCAGGAGTCAAACCTGCAGACAGTGGCCACAGAGCTGCTCACATCTGCGGTTTGGGACAGCAGCCCCAAGAATCTCTCCTGCTGGTGTGCTGAAGGGATCAGCTGTGCCACAGCCCCGAGGGCAGCTCACAGCCTCCACACCCCACCCTGCCAGCCACAGCCAGCTGAGGAGTGCTGCACTCTTCCGACAGGCACCTGCTGCTGGGAGGAGATGGAAGAGGCTCCCTAGGAGCCTCAGCACTCTCCAAAGGCCTCTCTTAACATCTTTATTCCACTGCCTCACGTCTCAGGGGGCAAGAAGAGGTTTTGAAAGAACATGGGGATGGCTCCGTGGTCCATTTCAGCCAAACTCAACCTAGTGCCACACAAATTTTTATCTTGCAGAAGACACTAAGGGGGAAGCTGCACTGGGACAGCTTCCTGGCTGGTGACAAGACAAGATGCAGCCGTTTAAGACACCACCACTGTCAGAGAGCAGAGAGGAATGGAGCTGCCAACAAAGCATCTGGCTGAGAATGTCAGTTGAGGGCTTAGCAGGGTTGGGACGGCTGAGCTGAGTCCAAGGAGGGTTGATTGCTGCACTCCTCAGGAGCTGCCAGAGGTGATGCCAGGGTTCAGATCCGAAAAAGCAGATTTTGCAAGTATTAGAGGAACTTCAAAGCAGGGGAAAGTTTTTATTTCACCTACATGAACAGGCTCCTGACCAGAAAAAGCATCTGAAGGTCTTACTTGTAGGAAAAACTGGAGAACAAGCTTAAAGGGTTGGCAAGTCCAGCAGCAATGCAAGCACTGAATTCAATGCAAACGAGACAGAAACCATCAGAGACTCTCTGAAGACTAAGGAGTGCAGCAGGCAGGGCCAGCCTGGATGCTTTCTCCTCTGCTTTTTGCTTAACAAATCCGAATTTGGCTAAATATTCAGAAACTGGAGCATCCCATCCAGGCTGAGACAGCACAAGTTCAGTCTCCAGGGACTCATCTCTAGAGCATCCAAATTGTGACAGGCTCACAACTCTCTGTGCAGTCTCAGGACGTCCTCACTGCCTCCTGGTGAGGACAGAGAGGAGGAACTCCTGAGGAAGAGGAGCACACACCCACAGCAAGTACTTACTGCCAGAAGGCAGCACCTGCAGGGGCAGAATCAGCACAACTCTTCCAGCAAGCTCTCGGAGCTAAGCAGGGACACCAAAGGCTGCTGCAGAGATCACCTGGCAGGGCTAACTCCAGACCTCTCCACCAGGTCCTTGCATGGTGCCTGTGGATCAGTCAGTGCTGGGCTGTGTGTAGGTATTTCTGCATCTTCCTTTTTCTTAAGCTTAGTACAGAGGTGGGACACAAGAAGTGAACCATCCCAGGGCGCTGTGACTTACTCCTGCTATCCTCTTAGACTGACGCTGAAGACAGCCCAGGTTGCCATGGATGCTCCACGCCTGGAACCATCCCAGGTCAGGTTATCTGGGGCTCTGGTTGGGGATGTCTGTGCTGGCTGCGGCTTGGGTGGCCCAGATGACCTTGAAAGGTCCCTTCCAACTCAACTCCTTCTTTGCTCATTTGCTGCCAAATGCCCTTGCAAAGTCCCTTCCCACCCAGGCCATTCTCTGATGATTCTGATCATTCACTGCCACATTCCAAAGGTTTTTACCCTGGCACAACCGGGGAGGACCTGGTTGCAGACAGACCCAGGGGGCTTTGTGGGCATTTGGCACCATGAACAGTGCCAGAGATCTGCTGCATCCAATGCTTCCCACACACCTCCGGCCAGCAGCGGCTGAGCTCACCTGGAGAGGGAGGCTGAATCTTAGTCTGAGACTTCTTGGAGTCAGCAGCTGCAAAGATGTCCGGAGGGGGGTCCTCGCCGCGCTCGATCTTGCACTCGAAGGCGTACAGGCACTGGATGTACTGCTTCTTCAGCGAGCTGGCGGCGCTGCTGGACGTGCCCACGTTCAGGTTGGTGGCCAGCTCGCGCCACTTCTTGTTTTTGTTGACCTGCACACCACCAAACCAGAGGCTCTGAACCCAAATCCCTCTCCAGCAAGCTTGCTGAGAAGCTGTACACACCTCCCAGCTAACAGAGGGGATGCAGCAAGGGCTGACCTGAGCAGAAACAGCTGTGTGCAAAACCCCAAGCTAGGAAACTTCCTTCCTCACCCACAGAAAGCCTTTTCAGAGAGGGGCAGGTTGCAAATGGAATCAGACATGAGGGCAGCTGACAGCCAGATGCAAAGACAAAGGCTCACCAACCTCTGCCCTGACCAAAGCAGGGAAAAGACCTCCTTGACCCGAGTTTGCTGTCTACAGCTACCTGAAGGGGCACATGGAGAGGCTGCTGCTGGGCTCTCTGCACAGGTAACTGGAGACAGACCAAGGGGGAATGGCCTCAAGCTGAGGCTGGGGAGGTTTAGATTGGACATTAGGAAGAAGTTTTTCATGGGGAGAGTGGTCAGGGACTGGAATGAGCTGCCCAGGGAGCTGGAGTCACCCACCCTGGATGTGTTTAAGGGTGGTTTGGATGTGGTGCTTAGGGGGAGATGGTTTAAGGTGAATCTTGTAGAGTTCTAGGTTGGACTTGGTGACCCTGAGGGGCTTTGCCAGCCTGCATGTTTCTGTGATTCTGTCTCACCACAAACTGCTTCCCCCCAGCCCTGGGGTTCACCTCAGGCGTGCTGAAGTTTAGGCTCCAAAGCCAACAAACACAGCTGGAAGGCACAGCTCACACCCAGCTCCAAAGCCACCCTGGGGCTGTGCCGCCCACCGGTCTGTGACAGACTCCAAGCCCTCAGTGACCACAGCTGGCTGCTGGACACTCACCTGAGTCAATCCTCCAATCTCCTTCACCGAGATGTAGAGCCTGTAAAGGTCCAGGGGCTTCCTGCCCACTGCTGGCAGGTTGGTCATGCCCATGGCCTTCTCCTCGGTGAAGGCCAAGTACCGATCCACCCACATCTTCCTCTCGGGCTCACCTCCCAGCTCATAGAGTTTGGTGATCTTCTCATTGGTTGTAGTGGAGGAACTGGACTTCTAGAAGAGGAAGGAGCTGTCAGAGTAGCTCAAAGAGCAGCACAGGAGCAGGTTCATATCTGAGATGGTTTGAAAGAAGTAGTTGGGAAAGAGCTCAAAGTTCTGCTGCTCTCCTGGGGACAGCTCGGTGCAGGGCCCGGCAAGGAGCCGCTGACAAAGGCAGCACACAGGCAGCTGCTGCTCAGGGAGGTCACACAGTGGCTGGGCTTGCAGCTTTCAGAAAGCTCCAGAAAGCAGCCCAAGCTCCAGGAGCCTTGGCAGAGAAACATCTGAGACCACAGGGATCTGGGAATTCCTGAGTGCAGAGGTGAGGGCTGTGAAGTCTGAGCTCCACACACCAATTCCTACACACCCGATCCACCCAATCCTCCAAGGCTGTGTTTGGACACAAAACCTGTGCTCCTGCACCTCGCCTTACTCCCCCCTTGTCTTCTGATGTAGTGCCTGAGCACATTCTTGTGTTCTCCACCACCTCCAGCAGACATACTTGGAGGCAGAGAAGGCTTTGCCTCTCCAATCTCACTTAAAACTGAACTCCCAAAGCAGAGAACTTCATCAGGAGGTTCTAGGGGAACTCCTGCACCCCAGACTGTACTCATCAGCAGATGTGATAATCCTGCAACAGTCACTGACAACAAAACCCAAACCATTTTACCTTCGACTTGGATTCAGCCTTTGGTGTCCCATCTGCCTTGTTGTTCATTTTAGCTGCAGGTGTCAGTTTGACATCCCCCAGCCCCATCATCTCAGGGCTTGCTGCCATCCCTAGGAAGTTCAGAGAACCTTCAGCACTGATTTTCAAGGCAGTACAGTGAAAGCCATGCAGTGCCCAGCAGGCAGCACTGCCTTACCTGCAGAGTTGTTGGCCATGTTCCCGCCCATTGGGTAGGGTGGGCCCTGGGGGTTTATCATCCCAGCCATGCTGTTGATTCCCTGGCCATAAGGAGGTCCAGTGCCCATCATTCCCCCTTGATTCATGTTGGGATAACCAGGAGGCCTAGAGAAGGCAAGGAACAAACAGATGCTTACTCCAGAGAGTAGGTGGCAAGGTCTTGTCTCCTAAGACAGCAGGTCTGGGAGCTGGAAGATTACTTTCTCCAGTTCACTCTTCCAGCAGAAGACCAGAGACTGGGTCCTCTGTTAGAGTTTGGCTACCCCAGGGGTTCAGCCACATCCTCAACAGCAAAATGGATTCAAATCTTTGAGAGCTGCTCAGTTCTGAAATGTTTTCACCTTCAACAGAACTTCATTTGTGTTGCCCTCAGGAGGAGGAACAGATCTGCCAGCCCTGCATTCAGAACTGGATGCTGTGCAGTGCTGCAGCCACACTTCAGCCTGCTTCTGTCTTTCCTTTGTGTTCCCCACACAAGTACACTATTTTAAATGCACCACAAAACCTCCTCCACAGCTGCCTCTCCTCAGAGGGACAGGGCTCTGCCACCTTCACTCCTGCAGCCATGGCTAACGGCAGAAGAGCAGGCTGCAGTCAGGCTGAAGGGCACAGCCACCAGACAACAAACCCAGCAGCTCCAGCAGGGTAACCCCGCTTGGAAGCCAGCTCCTGGCTCCCATGGCATTCTTGTAGGCCACATACACCTACTCTGAAACGTGCAATAAACCCCCAACCAACCACAGAAAAGGGCTGCAAAGTTCCCTGCTGACTTCCAGCTGCTTTCCCACAGCTGCTCATCAAGGCCCTAAAAGGAAGAAGTTGCTCAGCCTGGGACAGCAGTGCCTTGGTGAGCTGAACGCAGCTGCACGGCTGCTGGATTTATGGCCTTGCCACACAGGCAGTCTTTTAAGTCACTCATTAGCAAAGAGGAGCAGAAAGCAAAACCAACTGAAATGAGCTCAGATTTGAACAGATTTCACCTATACATATTAAGGCCTCCCCAGGTATGTCCTTAAAGAGGAGTCCCAGCAAGCTGCACGGTCGAGCTCTGCAAGGCTCAGACTGATAAGCAAGGGCCCAGAAAGAGCAAACCCCCCAGGGGGTCTGGTTCAGCAGCACTCCAAGTTTGGGTTACTCCACCCAGAGCTCTGAACCCCAGACATGCCAGAGGGAAGGGACCTGGGCAGAGAGCAGGGCAATGCTGCCGCTCACCTGTTCTGGATGGAGTTGGCAGCAGCGTGCATGGCGGCGGCAGCTGCCTCTTGTGCTTTGCGGTTCATGCCCCCGGGTGGGGGGCACATCCCTGTCCCCACCTGAGGTGGCATATTTGCCATGTTAGGTCCGTAAGGTCTGTTCCCCATGGTGGCATGGGTCATCCTCCCTGGAGGAAGCCCGCTGTAGGGTGGCACACCAGTCTGCCCATGCATCTGGCTCCCTGCTCCCATGGGGTTCATGCTTCCTCCCATCCCCGGGCTGGGGTAGTTGGCATTGGACATAGCATTGTAGTTTGGCTGCCTGGGATAACCTCCTAGGGAGATAAAAGAGGGGAAAGACAAGATCAGTCAACCAGGCAGTTTATGAATCACCACCAAACCGCTCAATCAGCAAATATTTAAAGATCACTAAGAGCTGAGGGGGAGTGCTCACACCTCACCAGAAGTCAAAGCGCTTGGAGATAAGCCACACAAAATGTGTTTTGACACAGCCAAGGAACAACAACGATCCAAAAGCTGCCTGAAACCCTTCCAAAACCTCAGCCAAGCAATGAGCTATATGGTCAGGACAGAACGTGAGGAAAGCCCCCAGACAACCCCCTTTAACCCTTTCCAAAACTTACCCCCCCCCCATTTTCTTCCTCCCCAGAGACCTGACCCGGCTCTGCTTGCACTGGATGCGTGACCTCCCCTCTAACCTAGGGACATCTGCTCCGGATGTAGCCCTGCAAACACCACGGACTGGATGGGGCTCTAAGCAACCTGTGCTACCCCTGCCCATGGCAAGAGGTCAGAACTTGATGATCTTCAAGGTCCCTTCCAACCCAATCCCTTCTGTGATTCCATCAATCTCACCATGAGCAAAGCCCAGATCCCCCCACCCTGAGGACTGCTCTGCCTTGTTCACCCAAACACTAAGAGAGAGCAAGCTACAAGTTTATCAGAGCCAAGATGCTACACTGGAGAAAGACCCTTTGTATTTGCTGAGCTCAGCTCCCATCACACCTCACCTTGAGGTCCATACTGCCCACCCTGGGGTCCATAGCTCCCCATGGAGTTCTGCTGGTAGGGCCCCATGCCAGCATGCATCTGGCCTCCAGAAGACTGACGAGGAGATAAGGCTGAGCCAGGCTGGGGTGAGCTGTACTGGGGCATCTGAGGATTCCTCTGCATGTAACCTGGGCATCCGGGGAGTGGAGCAGACAACTGTTAGTGCCAAGTACCCAGAGCTGCCACCGGCCACGTTCTTAGGTCACAGCAACCCCTGGGACACGCTGACAGAATCCTTGCAGCAGCAGCCTGGCCAGATCTCCAGCGTGGCTGTGAAGGAGCCACTGCTATCTGCTAAGATAACAGATCCAATTTCCTGTTTTAACCAGAGAAAAGCCTCCCAGCTTCAGGTGACAGCAGCAGACAGCACAGCTCTGCAAGCCCCAGGGGCTGCTGCTGCTGCTCTTGGGCTCATTTGGTGACAGCTTTTAGCCGTGAGAGCTGGAATCTTTCCTGCATTTCCCCCCACACTGATCCCATCCTCTTAGAGGGAAAAGGACACAGCACTGTTGTGAGCTTAAAGTTATGGACCTTGGACCACAGCACTCAGACAGAAGAGCTTGTTAAAAGCCAGAGAAAACATCCCAGAAGCCAAACCACCAGCTCAGAGGGAGCACCGAGAGGCCAAACAACCACCGAGAGCTGAACTCGCTGCAAGGTGCCTCAACACTTGCAGCTGGTAAACCTGGGGCAGCTTTTAAATGCCACCTCCCCACAGAATCCATGTCACCAGGCCAGGTCATTTCCAGTTACACATCCAGCCTCACAGTTACACCTTTCACCTCACGGCACACACCTCGGTCTTGAGCTATGCTCGACTGGTTCATGGCAGGATGCATGATAGTGTCCGACTGGCCGCTGGGCGGTCGGGGTGGCATCTGATTGCCTGTGCCACAAAGAAGAGAGTGGTTAATGACAGGACTGGCACACCACAAGCCCTAGCAGGCAGCAGTATGCAATGCCAGGAGGACAGCTCCAGGAGAAGGTTATTATCAGCCACAGTGAGGAAATGGAAGAGGAAGAGCAGTTACAGCAAGCCAGTGGAACAGCACTGCTGGGCTCCCAGCCACCTCCCCCACCTCAGACACTGGAAAGCAAACAGAGGAGCTCCCAGAAGCTCAAGAACCACATAGCTCTGACACTGGCCATGGCCATTCACTCTCCAGCTGCAGGAGGCAGCCCCACTAGAAGGTCGGCATGTGCCAAGTAGCCTCACCTGGTACTGCAGCAGGTGAAAGTGGACCAGAGCGGGACTGAGCAACACTAGCTGGAGATCCAACTGGGGATGGGGAGGGTCCTCTGATGCCTGGCAGGTGAGGAGAGGTATGTGGAGAGAAAGGAGACTGAGCTGGGTTACTCTGCTCTCCTTGACTGCTGGAAATCCCTGATGTGCTTACTCCAGGACTCAGGGCTCCTTCTGTACCCATGGGCAGATCATCTATTGAACCAGACAGGTCCTGCAACACACAGAGAAACACATCAGGCAAGAATAAAACAGACATGGAGCTGTTCCCTCACACCCTCTGGGGCTCTTCTTCCTTTGGCACTCCACAAACAGAAACCAAAGAGCTCTGCTCACATCATGCTCGGCAACAAAAGGTGGCTGCAGAGTGAGGTAGCTGCCAAACTGCCTCATTCTGCTGCCTGCTCTGAGCCTAGGAGGGCCCTGGCAGGCTAAGTGCCTGCTGGTGGTCCCAACGAGTGGCTGATTCTCCTGCTTGCTGCCTCTACTTCAGTTTAGAGGTGAGCAAGTGAAGAATGCATCAACAAGACTGCAAACAGAGGAGACAAGTCCATGTGATCTTGGCTTGGAAGAGAAACAGCAACTCCTGCCTCACCGTAATTAATTCATACAGCTCATGTGAGCAGGGAAGTACTCACTGGAGATGGATTAAAACAAAGTAAACAGAGATTGAAAAGAAAACCATAGAATACTCTGCAGGGTTGCCACTTCCTTTTCTTCCAAGGTAGCAAAAAAACCAGCCTGGGAAGCTCAGCTTTTCTTGAAGGCACAGCTAGAAACCTCCCTCCTGTTCCATGGATCCATCCTGAAGAAGCTTAAGGCTTAGGCCAAAGCCTGAGCAAGGTGAAACCTCCAACTGCCAGAGCAGTGACTGCACAGCAACAGCACCAAGAATCACCTGTGAGGCTGGAACCTGGGGGCAGCTCCAAGGGGCTATGTGCAGAACCAACAGGCTCTCCTGTCCCAGCCCTTTGATAATGACCTGCCCCAGATCCTCAGGCTCAGCCTGCAGTAACTGAGCAAGAAACAGCCCAAGGCAGAGTAAGCAGTGGCAGACCTGGATGGAAAGCTGGGATGTAACTCTGCCAGGGATTCAGAGGATCACAGCAAGAGCAGAAGTGGCAGAGCAAGGCTCACCAGGACCTCACCTATCCTTTGTTAGCCTCTCAGAGCAACCAGCCCTAGCTCAGAGGTGTTCCAGACTGAGCCCTCAGGGCACCTCAGATCAGCTCCCTCTGCACAGAACGCAGCTGGCCAGCACCAACAGAGCCAGCCTGGTGTGAAACACCACCAAGGAGGGCTGAGCCAACTGATAAATGCCTTGGACACCCTGCAAGGGCAGGATGCTACAGCAGCAGTTCAGGTAACGCTTGCCCAGCTCCATGCTGGGTAGAAGGACCTCAGACAAGACATTGCCAAGTCATCAGCCTTCAGAAGCAGGCAGGAGCCCTGCTACTGCTCCACACCTGTCTGCCAGGTGATGTGGGCAAGGGGAAAAGGCTCTGACAACGTCCCCAGCGTCTCAGCTGGAGAGCCACATGCCACTATGGCCCAGCAAGTAGGAAACTGGCCCTAGAAAAGCACAGAAACCAACCTGGGTAATCCCAAACCACCTCATCACACTCGCAGGACAGAGTAAGAAGGACAAAGGTGAGAGCTGGGCACCAGCTGCACCAGGTCTGCTTGAACAGTGGAACTGGATCAAAGTGCTCTAACAAGTGATGGCAAATGCTGCACAGCAGCAGAGAGCAGCAGTCACTTGGTGGGGTGACAGTGTCCTTCCTCCCATTACTGCTCCTGTCTCAGAGACCATTTCCTGCACCACTGTCTCAGAGGTGTCTTTGTTTACTGCTGAAGTATTCCCTTCCTGAGGAACAAAAAAAGAGCTTTGGTTTATCTCACAGAAAGCTAAAAAACTGCAGAAAAAGCCTAAAAATAGAGTCTGAGAGCCCCTGCCACGGTCACTGCCTCCCTGCTGCAACACCAGAAGCACTGCTGCTTTATGCAGGTGCTTGGCTTTCTTCCCCAGGACAACTCTGACAAGCTCCACACTCCTGCTGCAGAAACTGCCCGAGGCAGGCGCAGAGAGACAGCAACCAACACAACCAAGAGCAAAGCTCCCCCCTGCCTGAGACTCACCACAGCTAACTTCAGCCACCAGGCTAAGATTCACCTCTAGAGTCCCCCCTAAGACACTGAAGGATCAGAAGGTGCAGATGCCAGCTCAGTCCGACCTAAACACAGATGTCAGTGCTGCTGGTTCACAGAACCAGAGTGGAGGGGCTGGAAGGGACCTCTGCAGATCATCCAGTCCAACCCCCTGCCAGAGCAGGGTCACCCAGGGCAGGTCACACAGGAACACATCCAGGAAAATGTCGAATGTCTCCAGACTCCACATCCTCTCCGGGCAGCCTGCCCCAGGGCTCTGTCACCCTCCCAGACCTTCTTCCCCTTAAATACATGAAGGTACTTTCAGTCTGAATCATCAAATGCATCCAAACCCTGATTCTTCATCATCACTGAAATGAAGCTGGAGACTAAAACCCTTTGCAGCTTTAAATCCCCCCTCCATGAGCCCTTCAGGGCAGTCAAACCTCCAGAGCAGAGGGGCAGAGCCTGCAGCTGCTCAGAGGAACTTCTACAAATGGACACCTGAGACAAAATGCTGAATGCTGGCGCTGGAGGCGGCACTGGGCGAGTGAGCCTGAGCAAGGTGGGCGCTGCTGGCTGCCCAGGCTGGGTGTGACACCTTCCCCCAGAGGCGAGGCAAGTTTGCCTCCCGGACCTGAGGAGCTCACTCTCTGCGCCGTGGGCTGAGCAATACTCACAGGAGAACTGGGCAGGCTCTGGCTGGGTAAGGGCAGGCAGGAAAATCTCTGCAAGGTTTAGAACTGTTTGAAAATTAACTCCTGAGGAGCTCGATAAGGATCTCCAAGTCTCGACCTGAAGTCATTTGCAAACATTCACTTCTAATTAAGCAGGTGACTACAGAGCTGCCTGGGCCGGGAGGGCCTCTCTGCACTGCTGCCATACCGGCAGGGACCTCACGGCTGGCAACAGCAGCCTGCAAGCCAGCAAGCTGTGGAGCAGCCTCGCAGATCATCAGCTGAAATCTGTTAGAAGTGGATTTCCTCTCAACCTTTCTTGGGTGTCAGGACATGAACTGGAACAGGACCATAAAAACCAAAGAACTCATAAAGCGACTTTCACCTCCATGTTTATGAACTGCAGCAGCTCCCCAGCAGAGAACACTGCCTGCAGAGCAGCACTTCCTGAGCAGGTTACTTGGCAGGACTAAGTTCCTCAGAAGTGAGACTCCTGCAAGGGGAAGAAGCAGAGGCAGGGCCTGGAATGCCCAAGTGCAAGCAGCTAATCGGCACCGAGCAGTTCTCCACCCAGCCAGGGGCGCTCTCAGGATGCCAAGCACCGAGGCACAGAGTGGGGCTTTGGCTTCTCTGAAGGGAGCCCAAGGACACCTTCCAGCTCCGTGTCTCAGGTACTTGAGTGCACCACAGCCCGGGGGGAAAGAAGTCTCAGTCTCTCTCCAGACCACTTTCAGGGCAGCCCTAGCAGGGAAGCCTTTAAAAACCAGAAACCTTCCTCGAAATAATGGAGAGCTGCTGCCGGCGGCAGGCTCTGGAGCCAGCCCAAGAGGAGAGGGCCAGGGAGGTTTTATTTACCTCCCACAGAGCGTCGGGAGGAGACCTGGAAAGGCAGGAGAAGGCTCTCCCCTTCCCTCCTCCCACGAGCACAGCCAATGGAGCTGAGACAGGAGGTGAGGCTCGACAGCAGCAACTCTGCCAACTCGAGGAGACGTCAGGGTCTGGAGGATCTCCTCACGTGTTCCCAATGTGTTTTTTATGCCTTTTATTGCTCATCTGCCATGCAGATCAAAAACGCTGGAGGGATTCCAACTATTTCACACAGAATCTCACACTCCAGGCTGGCTGCAGCCCCAAAGCCTGAGTTTCTTCACTTGAAATAGTGCCCAGTGTTATTTTGGGATGTGACCTGATAGCGGAAGCCCGCGGGGACCCCGGGACGATAGCGGCTCCAGCTGCGCGGCTCCGGCCGTGCCAGGCGGCCCTGGCAGCGCTGCCAGCAGGAGAGGGCTCAGCAGCTACCACCTCCCCGCACCACAACGCGGCCAGGCCGGAGAGCAGAGGAGCTGGTACCCGAGGCAGGGGGGCAGGGGCTGCAAGCCCTGGCACGACCGACACAAGGGAGCCGGAGCAGGGAGGCTGAGGGGAGCAGGCAGCAGATCTGCCAGCAGCTCATTTGTTAAACAAACAGAGACGAAACAAGGAGAAACGCTCGAGATCAAGGGAACAAAACCCCAGAGGAGAGATCCAAGCCTCCACTCTGGCCCATCCCACTGATCTGGAAGAGCAGGAAGACTGACCAGAAAGCACTGAGCTCACTGCAGCCTTCCCCTGCCTCTGCCCTGCCCATCCCCGGCCTGAAGCGCATGTGAGAAGTGTGGGGGCCGAGGGAAGGCGCAGAGGCTGCAGAGGCTGCAGGTCGGGTCACTGGATGGCACTCCAGGAAACGATGATCTGCAGGCGAGTGTGCAGTGGAGCTCTGGCATCCTGGAAGGGAAGTCGTCTCCAGGAAGATGCTTCCCAGCAAGACCAGAGAATAATGGCTGAATTTATCCCCTGAAAGGCAAAAGCCTCTTCCCTGCCCTGACTGAAAGGGTTTCTGTTACAATTTCATGTTCTCTGCAGTTTCTTTTCAAGAACCAACACTCCACAGCCCCGAGCTGGCCCTGCCCTTCCACACCCCAAACACCTCAGTGCTCTCCGCCACAGGCACCACACAGCTGCCTGCCAGCCCAGGCCAGGCTCATCCCTGCCTCCACAGCACAGGCAGCTTCAGTTCCCATCTTCTGCTCCACAAAGCACTCTGCCTCCTAACCCGGAGCAGCCCAGAGACCTCAGTGTGCTCCACTTACACCACACTGACACATTCACAGCACATCCAACCAGACACCTGGCAAAGCTGACTTGAGATTCCCACAGAGGAGATGGAATGGTCTGGAAGAGGCTCTGCCACCACCTTCCTACTTACTGGACTGCCTCTGCCAGTTTGGCTTCCCAGGAGAAAGCAGAAGCTGGAGATGGGCAGCACAAGCTAAGCTGCAGCAGACACCTGCAGCTGATCCTTCTCCTTTGACCTGCTGTCCCAAAACCTTTTTCCTACTGATGAATCAAAGCCAGAATGGAGTTTTTCCAGTCCTCAAGCTGGTTCAGGTTACTGGAGACACACTGGGAAGGGTCCACACTCCTACAAGCCCTGCATCACCCCTGCCCAACTCCAGCTGCCAGGCTTCAAACTCTGCCAAAATCCATCAGCCAGGACCACCACCAGCATGGAAGCCTCTGAGCATCGCCTGGCAGTGTTTGGTGGGCAGCTGCAGGCCACCCTGGGTGGGGATGTAAGGACCTGCCATGGCCATGAGAAGAAAGTGAACTATTCCAAGGCCCAAGCAGATTTCCAAGCCCTGTCCTACCAGCACCATGTCCAGGTGGTCCCGGAGCAGAGCATCGTTCACCTCACTCTGCCCTTCCACCATCGGGCACACTGCAGGAGGAGTCCATCTTTAGAGCACCTAAAGCAGCTCCCAAATCATCACCATCCTTGGTGCACACATGGGATGGAGAAGAGATGAAGAGGAGGAAGAGTGTGTGCAGGATGTCTCTCCAGTGAAACCTCTCACCACACCTACAACAGTTCTGGAACGGGAAGTGGCAGATGCTGTGAACACTGCCCCGTGTGCTCTGCACCCTGTCCTGCTGCAGCAGGCCTGGGGTACAGAAATGTCTCTTTTTAAGCCACCAGGTTCCCTGTGCCTGCTTCCGTTTCACACAGCTGCAGGAAGCACATCCAGCCACATTCTCAAGCCAGCCAAGAAGACTGAAGAGTCCTCAAATATCACCACAGCCTGGCAGCACAAAGCTGCTGTCCCCTTGCCCACACACAGCTTTCCCCCACTGCCACACAGCTCTGAGGTGCTGAGAGCTTTGGGCTTAGAGGACTTTCTCCTGGGGAAGGAGGAAGGTCACTGCCACACCAGCATGAGCTGCCCTGGACACTTCTGTGTTCTGGGAGAGCTTTTTAAGCGCATGGCCTCATCTCGGAACGTCCTTCCAGACAGGACCAGATCAGCGATCGGAAGAGCAAAGGAATTTCATTGTGCAATGAAATCTGAGCTTGGCCCCCTGGACGCGTCCCTGGAAGCTCAACTTCTGCTCTGAGCAGGGCCCATGTGTGAGCAGCCAGGAGCCAGGCTCAGTTCTGGGGCTCTGCAGCAAGCTCTCCTGAGAAAAACCTGAGAGCCTTTTACAAACCCTGCGAGCACAAACTCCTTCCAGCCCCATTCCAGCAGGGCACTTAGCCCAGCAGGCCCCGCACAAAGGAAACAAGTGCTGGACTTTCACTGCTGCAGGGGAAAACCTGCTGCCCACAAAAACAAACAGCAGGCAGGTAACCCTAGCAAGGCTTCAGCATCTGCTACCTGGACTCCATGTTCCCTTCCCAGCAGCTTCAGCTCCTCTCAGGCATCAGCACCAACAATTGCAAACCTAAGATGGGGACTACAACAGGCCAGAGAGCTCCGTGCGGCTTCCTTGCTCAGAGAAGCAGCTGAAAAGCTCAGCTCTTCCAGGCTGGCTCAGACGAACTGGTGGAAGCTGCTGGCTGGAGCTGCACTGCAGGAAAAAAGAGCGTTTGGAAAGGAGGCTGCCGGGAGGAGGGGCTCAGTGTCACAGGCGCAGTTCTACCCCGGCTGCAAAAATAAAGCTGCTGCTCTAATCCACCTCAGCAAATGTAGGTGAGCCTGGTGCCTGGCGGGGAGCAGGGACGGCAGGAGCCAGGAGGGAGGATGGGCGAGGGAAGCGCCGCTGGCTGTGCCACATTCCTGCAAGGGCAGAGCTGGCAGCGCAGCCTGCGCCGCTCCCGCAGCAGCCATTGATTCCTCCCAGGTCGATACTCCACTCCCACGGAGCTGCTCGGCAGCAGCTTTAATCACATCTCCTGCTCCTGGCCTCTGCCTCCTCCTTCCTTCTCTCCCCCTCCAAATAAAAATTAAAAAAATACACCAGCAGGGAGGGGGGGTGGGGCCTGCCCTTCCCCCAGCCCAGCACATCGCTCACGTTTTCCATCTCTGGAGAGCAGGGAGCCCAAAGCTGGAGGTGCAGCACGAAGTGGAGCAGCAGTGACCACGATCCACCCCCACAGGGAGGTGCTGGAGGGAAAGCTCGCCCGTGGCAGGGCAGCAGCGCTGGGTGCTGAGCATTCCTGCAGGGCCCTGGGACATGCAGCAGCAAAACTCTCCAGGGGAGTTTTCATTTCGCCCTCTGGAAGCTGCTCAGCAGCACTCCCAGGGTTACCTAAACGTGGATCCAACATCAAAGTGTTCCAAGCACCGACGGCAGACACCGAAGCTGGGCTCGGGCCAGTGCAGTTGGCTTGGCCACCCTACAGCAGTGCAGCCACATGGGATGGCAGAACCTCAGCTGCAGTGCTCACAGGGACCCTAAAACAGGCTGCAGGAAGGAAGCATGGAGGACCCAGGCACCAGCAGCAGCAGCTGAGGATAGCCTTGGCAATGCTGATGTTCCGGAGGGCGTCGGGGACGCAGGCAGAGTGAGACCTGCAAGTCCATCACACGGATCAGAACAGGTGGTCTGACCCCAGACCTTGGTGAGAAACCAGGGCTCAGATCAAGGGTAACAAAGCTGGAGAGGGGTCTGGAGAGCAGGGCTGGGGAGCAGCTGAGGGACCTGGTGGGGTTCAGAGAACACAATACTGAGGAGAGGCCTCATTGCTCCCTACAACTCCCTAGAAGAGGCTGGAGCCAGGTGGGGGTTTGGCTCTTCTGCCAAGGAATAAGTGACAGGATGAGAGGAAATGGCCTCAAGTTGCACCAGGGGAGGGTTAGGCTGGAGATGAGGAACAATTTCTTTGCTGCCAGAGTGGTCAGGGATTGGAGCAGGCTGCCCAGGGAGGTGGTGGAGTCCTCATCCCTGGAGCTGTTTAAGAAAGGTGTGGCCATGGTGGGGTTGGGCTGATGGTTGGACCGGATGATCCCAGAGGGCTTCTCCAACCCAAACCTTTCTGTGCCTCCATGATCACAGATCCCAGTCCCTTTATCTAAAGAGCTTTTGCTTCCCTTCCAGAAGTGTTTGAAGTATTCTCCAGCAGGTTGAAGACAAACCCCAGGTCATATGAAACATTAAATCACCTAAGAGACAGGAAGGTCCCTGACAGCCAAAAGCATGTCCCAGGCCCCCAGCAGTGCTTCCTCTGGAAGGTGCTTCCCAGTCCCCAGTGTGTTCTGGTCAGACTGCAAAAGCATTTAGTCAGCTCAGCCTGTGCTGGTGCCACCATGCCCAGCACACCAGCAAGGGTGGGCAAAACAAGGCAGGGCAGGCAGCAGTCTGGAATCAGGGCAGGATGAAGAAGGCTCCCTTCAGGCAGAACTTTGCATTTTTAACACAGCTCAGCCCTCAGTGCTGTTATTTGCCTCCCTGGGGCGACTCAGAGGGACAGAATTGACTCCTAAAGAAGTGGAAGGAAGATTCTAGAGGGGGAGGAAGGAAATCTTCTTTCCAGGATTTCCCAGCGTCAGGATCTGCAAACCTGGTGAGCCTGGCAGTGCTCTGGCTGGCAGGAGCTGCTCAAGTGCCAGCTGAAAGCTGGCAGCTCCTCCCCAGATCCACCCTGCCTGTGGGGAAGCAGCGACAGAGCCACACGAGGGGCTACAGCCGAGCCCCCAGCACTGCCAGCTGGGGCACCTGGAGAGAAAGCAGCCCTGGCCAGGAGCTGCCTGCAGTGCTGCTGCCAGGCACTGCCTGCCCAGGTGGGACAGGGAAACTGAGGACACCTTTGGAAAGAACTGAGGGAGTCCTGCCCTGGTGCTGGGCAGCAGCAGTGAGGTGCCCAGGGAGAGGTGCCACAACTATGGCAACCTGGCCCGGGCCAGGCACAGATGCAGGCCCTGTGCCACCCCCAGGATTGGGGCACAGGAGAGGCAATTCCTAGAGGTGTCTCCGCTGCTTCTCTCAGGAGGTGCAACCTTTTGTTTTCCAAAGGAAGGTTTCTCTTTGCCTAGGTAAAACCTGACGTAAAAAACGATTCCACAACTCCTCCTCAGTTACCAGGCCTTGGGTGAAAGCCTGGCACAATCCTGGCACCCAGCAAGGTGCAGGCACCCATGGGAGCAGCATGGCCACAGCAGGGTGAGAGCAGAGCGGAGCCCTGGGCCCCTGCCCCATGGGTGAGCATCACCTGGAGGGTTTCCCCACACAGGCACATCTGGAGGGCATTAAGAGCAGAGCTGAGGTGTGGCAGTGCTCAGAGGCCTCTCAGCCAACCTCTAATACCTTCATTTGTCCTTGTGACTGCTACACCCAGGTGAAGGTCACAACATGGACCCTGTGCCCTCTGCATGGTGTGGGACCTCCAACAGGGGTCATTTTGGATGGAAAGGGCAGAGAGGATCCCAAGACTCACAGAATGGGTTGGAAGGGACCTTAAAGAGCATCCAGCTCCAGCCCCCTGCCATGGACAGGGACACTTTCACCAGCTCATCCAACCTGGCCCTGAACACCTCCAGGCAGGGGATAGCTACAGCCCTCCTGGACAACCTGTGCCAGGACTGCCCAGCCTCACTGTCAAGAACATCCTCCTAATCCCCAGTCTCAACCTGCCCTCCTTAAAGCCTCAATCCCTTGCCCCTCTCCTATCACTACAAGCCTCTGTCAGAACTCCCTTCCTGTAGGAGGAAGCCCCTTCCAGTGGGAGCCACTTCCAGGAGGAGGCTACAGCAGGTTTGTTGCCAACCTGGCAAGAGGCTTCTGCATGCTTTAAAGGGTCTCCAGTGGCACCAAGTCAGCAGGCAAACAGAAGTTAACTCCTAATTTCCCTGCCCTGCAGCAGCGAGGCTCTGGGAAGTGCTCTGGGAAGCACAGAATCACCTCTCATGTTCAGCAGCAGCAGAGCAAGGATGCTGTGACAGGGCAGGGGGATGCCACCGCAGGGCAGGGGGCTATTGTTTGGGCTCCAAGAGCAGAGGTGCTCAGCCCACAGCGATTTCCTGCTGTCCACTGCCTCACCTGCTGGCCCCAGCCCAGCCTGCCAGCCCCCCAAGCCCACCAGACCCTTTCCTCCCCAGCCAGCTGCCAGCCCTCCCTGCTGCCCTCCTCCAGGCAGGCATCTCCGGCTCCTCTCTCCCCAGAACCGCTCCCAGGGAAGGGGAGGGCTGGAGCCGGGGGAATCTGTGCTGGGCGTGCAGGCAGGAAGCAGAGCTGAGCTGAGCTGCTCCCGACCAGAATAGAAACAGGAAGCGAAGCTGCGGCGAGCAGGGCGCAGGCTCCGGCAGGGCTGCGGCGAGCAGGGCGCAGGCTCCGGCAGGGCTGCGGCAGCCGCTGGGGCTCGGCAGGGCCTCGCTGCTCCCGGGGAGGGCGAAGGGCTCCGAGGTGATGCAGCCTGCCTGGGGAGTTTCCTCCCAAATACCAGGCTGGATCAGCTCAGCTCCAACCCGGCGCAAGGGCTGGGAGGAGAGAAAATTGCCACATGGACAAATCGCTGAGCAGCGCTGAAAGCAGGTCACAGGCGTGAAGAGGCAGCAGCGAATGGCTTGGGCCGGAAGGGACCTTCGAGATGAGCTTGTTCCAACCGCTCCCACAGCACTGGAGCAGCTGGGGGTCAGGGCAGCCTTGTGAGCTGCCCCCAACACTCTCCACTGTTAGCAACGTCAAAAAGACATTGAAGGAAAGGCAGAGTCCTCACACATGGGGAAAAGCCTTGGTCAGGAAACAAAACCCTTCCAACTGCCCTGTGCCACCACAACCTGGGACAGAAACCTTCAGGCCAGCACAAACTGGCAGGCAGCAGCAGGGTTCAGGCCCCTCAGGGCAGGCCTCCAGGTGCTGGAGTGTTCATCTGCACACCCCCTGCGATGCCCCAGCACCACAGCATGCAGCAACCCTGCTCTGAAACGCACACAGCACTAATCCCCCTCTCAAGGCAAGCAATAAACCAAGCTCAAAAGGCCAAATACAAACCAAACACGAGCAGGAAGTGCCATATGGAAGAAGAAAGAGATGCTTCAAGTGCCCAGCAGGTTCAACTGGAGAAGCTTCTTTCCCCCTCCTCCCTCCCCCCAAAAACTGCCGAAGTGATTAACTTTAAGCTCCAAGCATTTTTCAGGAAGCCTTCATCTCCTGGGCTGCACCTCCCTGCTCATCCACAGCAGCTCCCAGGCAGACTTCTGCTGTGCTTCAGCCTGTTGCATTGATCATTTTCAGGTCAGAGGACACAGCTGACAGAGCTCAACTTTACTCCACTTGAAGCACAAAATGACCACTCTGGAAGAAGGGAGAAGCCAAGTGGTGCTCCCGTGACAGCCTCTGGTGCCCACAGCCCTTCCTTCCCTAAGAAAGGGAGAGGTAACCCAAGGAGGAGACCCCACAGCTGCTGAGGATATTCACAGAAAGGCTCTCCCTGCACAAGCCAAAACTCTGCAGCCTCATTCCTCTCCCTCCTCCACAAAATCTGATTCTGCTAAATCCGTGCTGCAAGCCCCACCAGCAGAATGCACGTTCCAAAGTTAAAGATGGATCAGGAGTTTTGTTTTTAGCTGCTTAGATTCCTCTCTGCCACTGACAAGACACTTCTCAAAGAGAAAAATCAGAGATGAACCAAAACGAAATGCAGCTGAATAAGCAAAAGAGGTTCCCAACAGTGCAAAACACTGAGACTAAAACAACTCTCCCAGCAAAGGGAGATAAAAATAAGCTGCCCAAGACAGGGATGGGATTTCTGCCTCAGGCTGCACATTACACTGACCCAAACTGAGGACAGTCTGGGGTGGGAGTTCTGAGACTTCTGCCCCAGTCTGTTCCCTTCCCTGGAGCAACTCAACACACAACATTGCTATTTCAGGACCTCCAAAGCCTTACTGGTACTTGTCCTGCTTCAGCCAGGAGCCTCACCCCAAGCAGAGCCCTTCCTGCCAAAGCAGTACTGGAAATGCCTCCCACAGAAGTTGGGAGTTCTACAGGTAGGAAAAAGCTTCCCTGAAGACATCCCAGAAGGTCCAGTGAACAGCAAGTACAAGCCAGCACGCACTGCTATCAGCTCAGTTTTGCTTTATAAACTGCTTTGGGACCAACCTGGAAGTCCTAACACCACAGACACCAACACCTGTGGCTGGGGAGGTCCAAACAGCCTGGGGTGGCAGCCACCATCTCACTACTCTGCTCCTCACCCACCTCACAGACAGCAAGAACTTGCACTCAGCTCCTCCAAGGCAGCCCACAGGACAGACTGGGGCAAGATGAGCTGCAGAGGATCACAGAACAGCTTGGGTTGGAAGGGAGCTCAGAGATCATCTCCTCCACCCCCCCTGCCACGGGCAGCGACACCTCCTGACCAGGCTTGGCTGCTCAAGGCCTCATCCAGCCTGACCCCGTTGCATGTTCCATGACAAAACACAAAAGTTCCTCCCAACAGACCTCAAACTCCAGAGAGCCTTGCAGCAGAGCTGCTTTGCAACCCAAACCCAACTGGGTGATGCCCAGCACCCTGCTGGCTTCTCCTCTATGTGCTCCCAGCACCTTCCATGTCCAAGCAGAAGGTCACTGTCACCCCTACAGACTCAAGATCCGAGCCTCAGAAGGTAAAGCCACTGAATAAACTGGGCCCAACTTGCCAGGAAGAACTCTTTGCTAAGGAGAAGAGCTGAGGGAATCTCCTGGGAGGAGCAGATTTGTACCAAGGATTCCTGCTCCTCTATTACAGGCAGCCACAGAAGGCTGCACTTCACTTCTCCCATACACAGCACTCGGAGTTCAGTTCAGCTGCAATCCTGACAGAGACTCCCCAGGGAAGCAGCAAATTCTTCAGAGCAATTCTTCCCCCAGACTGCTGGAGGAAGCAAGCAGCAGGCAGGATACTGGCAGGGATGCAGCACTCGTGGAGATCAGCGAGTGGGGGTCAGCAGCAGCATCCTCCCCCAAAACACAGCACCTCAGCATCCTCAGGGAGGGAAGACCACAGCAGGCAGCGAGCCAGAGCAGGCTGCGGCAGCAGCAGCAATGGAAAACCAAACCCTTTGGTACTTACAGAGGGGTGGATAAGGCACTAAATGAAGCAGGAATCTGAACCTTCTGCCGCTCACAGTCTGAGAGTGGCAAAATCAGCAGGACAAAGTTTAGGTAGTGACACAAAAATCATGACTGGGAAGACACCTTGAAGGCAGGCAGAGCATCAGTGTGGCATCTGTCAGGCAAGGCCACAGCAGCTGAATGAGCTGACAGGAGATGACCACCGGGGACAGGGTCAGCCCGAGAAACACTCTGCCCCTCTGCTGCTCAGCATCCCACAGCTGCTGCACCACACTCACATGCAAAGGCCAAAGACTTGAGGGAGCATAAGCCCAACACCTCCCATGAACCTAAAAGGCAGGAAGCTCCTTCTGCTGGAGCTGCTCTTTAATTACAGATGATGCATGGCACCATTGGCACCGATTCGGAGATACCCAGTGAGCTACTCCACAGTGCCCACTGAGGCTTGGCAGAGGGCTCACAACTCCACAAAAACGTGACACCACCACCAACCATGCTTCTGGTAAGTGATGCAGAACTGAACAGGCATCCAGGAGCCCTCCCGACCAGCAGGACACTCTCTAAACCAGACTGAGCAACAGAAGGAAGACAAAAAGCAATCCCCAGCACCCAGCACCCTTCCACCAAACTCTCCTGTTTCTGAGCATCCCCAGGCCAGAAGTTGTGCAAGAGATCAATTCCTGAACAAGGAGTTGGCTTCCACATGGCTCAGAGCTCCTCCCCTTCAAACCATTCCACATCAGCACTGCAGCTCTCAGGTGGAGACAGAGATGCTGGTGGCTACAAGACCCTAAGAAGACCACAAGCACTTACGAACCATGAACAGCAACAGAAGTTGAGTTTCTGTAGGGAAACTTCTTGCCTACCAGGGAAGAGAAGGCCCAAAAGCCACCTGGGACAGGGTAAGCAGCAGAATGCTTGATGTCCTAACCACACATCACTCAGCAAGCAGCATCAGTGTCTGTTCCCAGGGCAGTGAGCTCTGCAGCTGCCCACTTCCCACAGCTGGAGACATGCTTTGCACCCTGGATTTCTCTTCAGCAACCCCCTGCAGTACCTGGTCAGAAATTGGTGGGCATATGTCTGCTGTGCCCATCATAAGTGGGACACAATGCTGCTGGGACAAGTCCAGAGGAGGCCACAAAGATGATCCAAGGGCTGGAGCAGCTCTGCCGCAAGGACAGGCTGAGGGAGCTGGGGGTGTGCAGACTGGAGAAGACTTCAAGGGGGACCTTAGAGCTGCCTGCCAGTGCCTGAAGGGATCCTGCAGGAAGGCTGCAGAGGGACTTTTGCTGAGGGTGTCTAGAGACAGGCCAAGGGGGAATGGTTTGGAGCTGAGGCAGAGCAGGATGAGACTGGAGCTGAGTAAAAAGTTCTGAAACAGGCTGCCAGGGAGGCTGTGGCTACCTCCTGCCTGGGGATGTTGAAGGCCAGGCTGGATGAGGCCTTGAGCAGCTGAGCCCTGTTGAGAGGTGCCCCTGGGCATGGTGGGGAGGTTGGAGCAGATGAGCTCTGAGGTCCCTTCCAAGCTGAGCCATTCCAGGATTCCACAATTTAACCCTTTTCAGCTGGATCCCACTCCCTGGTCCCCAGGTGCCTTCACCCACAGCAGAGCTGAATCTCTCTGCTTTAACTGCTTGGCAAAAGGTGAAACTTGAAAGGGGCCAAACACATTTAACCACAAGGTATAAACCAAACTCCCACGTGGTGCTGAGAAGGAGCCACTTCTGCTAAGCAGAGCAACTAATTCCTATAATCTGAGTCAGAGGGCACTGATTGGTAGGATTCATGGAGGCTCCATCAGCAATGCCACGGAGCAGGACTTCCCACAGTTCCCAGCTACAGCAATTGCTTCAATTACTTCAGTGCCTTCACTTTTCCTACATTCCTTGCCAGCAGATGGGTCACATGGAAGAACTTGTGGAGAGGCAGAGTGGAAAGAAACATGCTATTTAAAAGGATTTTTCCCCCAGGCCTCAGAACAAATTAAATCTTTGTAATCAGGGTCCAAAAGAGGAAAACAGAAGAAAGGTGGAAAAAAGAAGCAACCCACAACTACTCCCATCAGGTAGTCAGGGCTAGAATCACTTCGTATTTTGGGTGATGATTTGTCCCTCCCATCCATAAGAATTATTTCAAGGGGCTCACAGCAAAGCTGCTCTCCTGGCTGAGAGCAGAAATAACTTTGCTCCATGCACAGCTCAGTCTCCTCTGTCCAATGCAGCTGCAGCTCACAACCCTGCCTGAGCCAGGGGCTGAATGCAAAAATGAAATGGCTAAAGGGAAAAAAAAGTAATGGAATGGCTAAAGGAAAGCAACAAAACCTCCCTCACTTCCTGCTGCTTACAACCAAAGTCATCAGCAAAATCAAGAATCCAGCACCTCAGAACTCTCCCTCCAAGTCAGGCCCAGACTAACTTGTGCCAACCAAAGTTTAACCCTTCTCTGTTTCTTGATGAAGTTTTAACCCAAAGTTAAACTCTTCTGGGCCATAACCTGCTGGAACTGACCTCATACCCAACCCCTTGCAGCAAGCAGAGTCAGAATGCTAAAGAAAATACAATCCTCCACCTGTCAAGGAAGGAGCTGCCTGCGAGGGACCTTCCCCACTCCAGGTGCTACTAAACTTGGCTTTTTCCACCAACTGTTCAGGCAAAGTGGACCAAAGAAGCTCAAATCAGCAGTGGAAGGATCCAACAACCCAGAAAGGGAACTGTGCTGCCACTCTGCTACCACCAGAGCAGCAACGAGCTGGAGAACAAGAAAGTCAAACCCGAATGAGAGACCTTCTCCTGAAGGTCAGGGTCTGCTCTGCCAGCAACCTGGGGCACTGCAAAGAGAAAGCTCACCGAGAAAAGGGATCTTGAGCGGCAGCTGCGAAGCAGAGCGCTCAGGGTTAACCTTGGCTCTCGCATCCATTACTGTTGTAAATTACATTTAATCTCCAGTGGGAAGCCAGAAGCTAATGACTTAGTAGAAAGCAGAGGCAGCCTCCATCATTCCCATTTCCATGTGGAATACAACCAGTGCTAATTTCTCCTGCCGTGCTTCTGATTGCCCTCTCCCCGTTCCCTTCCAGATCAGCTCTCCACTCACCGGCAGGCTCGAAGGTCTGGACTGAAGGTTCAAGTTCATCTCTTCTTGCCCTTTACTGGAAGCCATTGAGGGAGCAGAGGATGCCTGGGACCCAAACGAGTCTTGAGATAACTCCTGAAACATCAGAAAACACCAAAGAAACCCACAAATGGGAATAAAGCAGAGGCTTTGCTGGGATGGCTCTGCTGTGTTCTCACGTGGTGGAGGAACTCTGTTTGGCCACAACAGGAAGCGAGGGAGCAGAGCGCTGGAGCTGGCACGTCCACGGCTCCGCAGACTCTCCCTGCCCAATCTGCTCAGCCTTGGAACTGAGGTCCAAAACCATGGCAAAATTCTCTGCTTTTCCTTATTAGAGATCCTGAAGAGCAGAGACTGTCCTGGGAGACTGCTCACTTAGCTCCTTGCTCTTCTAACCTCTGGCCACAGCTCCAAGGCCTTCATTACACAAACAGGGGAAGTCAATTAAAGTCTCTGACTTTTTCCAATGCTGCCTCTGATGCACTGCAATGGCTGCAGGCAGGGCCCAGCCACCTCTCACACAGCTACCAAAGCATCCTTAGGCCTTGCTGAAAACAAACCAGAGAATCGCCACAGCCTGGGTTGGGCTGGGAGAGACCTTAAAAGATCATCCAGTTCCAAGCCCCCTGTGGCAAGCAGGGACACCTCCATCGGCCCCATCCAGCCTGGCTCTCAACACTTCCAGGCATGGAGTCTCCACAGCTTCTCCGGGCAGCCTGTTCCAGTGCCTCGCCACCCTCCTGGGCAAGAATTTCTTCCTCATGTCTCATCTCAACCCAGTCTGAGGGCATCCCCCCTTGTCCTGCCACTCTGGCCTTTACAAAAAGCCCCTTTCAGATACAGAAGGAAGCAAACACCATAGCTAAGAAAAAACAAATCCACTTGCTTTGTGCTTTTAGCTTCAATTCCAGGCCCTCGCTGCTTTATTTCACCTCCCTAAATCACATTTCACATTAAGAGCAACCTCTTCTGTCACCATCTTTGTCACTCTGCAAACTCTGCTCAAAGAGCTCTGGAGGCCACCTGCAGAACTTCCACAGACTACACCATGGAAGCCAATCCATTAAGAAGTCCTTCAGACTGGCACTGCCTACCAGTGGCACTGCTGCAAGGCTGTGGTCTCAGCCCGGCAGCATTAGCCTGGCTTAGCCTCTCACCACCACCCCCCAGGTCCCAGGATGCTCCTGGTTGGGAAAGACCTTTAAGATCATGAGTCCAACCGTTCTCTGACTCCACCAAGGCTGGTGCTAAACCATGGCCCTCAGCACTACATCTCTGCCTCTTTCACTCTGCTTGGCTCAGGGACAGGCACGCAAGGAGGGATGCATCTCACAACCCAGCCACCAGCTCCTCTGTGCCCAGTCTGCTCAGCTGCAAGAACTCAGCTACTCCCAGAACACATTCTGAGGCCAAAGCCAGCTCCTAATGGGCCAGAAAAGCTCTGGTCCAGCCTGTGGGCTGTTGGGGTGAAGCAAGGAGGTGTCTGTGTTGGAACACCCCTGTGAGAGACGCAGGTCTGGCCACGTCAGGGGGCACAGCACAGCTGGCGCTGCTGCCAGCTTGCCAACGCGCAGCCCGACCAACTTCAACGCACCGGGGAAAGGATTTGCCCAAACTCCTTTCACACAGGAGGGAAGCAAGCAGCAGGTACCCACCTGAGGAGGGGGGAAGCGCTGCTGGGAGTAGGCAGCCTGTGGCTGCTGCGGCTGCGCCGGGGGGTAGGAGGAAGGCTGCTGGGAGAGCGCCGAGGGAGCTGCCTGTGGCGGCTGCTGCTGCTGGTAGGGCGACTGCGCCTGCGGCTGCGAGTAGGGGGCCTGGCTCTGAGGGTGCTGCTGCGCTGCGGACTGCTGCTGAGGGTAGGGAGTTGGGGACTGCTGATGGGCTGGCTGCGACTGCTGCTGCGAGTAGGCAGGCTGTGAGGTCTGGAGCTGCGGAGCTTGAGACTGAGGCTGCTGCTGCTGCTGATAAGAAGGCTGAGAGTGACTGGTCTGGGATGGAGGCTGCTGAGAGTATGGAGGCTGCTGCTGCTGGGGGTGAGGGCTCTGCTGGTTGTAGTATGGAGTCTGACTCTGCTGCCCATATGCACTGGGGCCCTGCTGTCCGTAAGGAGGAATCTGTGGGAGAAGAGGACAGAGTTAGAGCAGTTAGGGAGGTGTTTTACACACACACAAGGATTCTGCTCAAGAAGATAAAAACCTACATCAGAGAGCTGTGAAAAGCAGCTCCTGGGAAAGCACTGGAAGCTACTTCCCAGGCACAGCAGAAGCCACCTGTACATGAGACTTTTCTTGGTAGGAAGAGCATTTTAACAGACACCATGACTAAGTCTTCAGAGATCCCTATCCGAACACCTCTCAGTGACAGAGCACAGAGAGGGAAGGCTGCTTGCCCCAAAAAAAGCCTTCTGGATGCTGCAAGCAGCCCAGCAGCAGCCACTGGACCATGTAAGAGCCCAAAGTGACCTGAAGCCATTTCCTCTGTAAAGCAGAGCTGTGTCTTTACCAGAACACGGTGGAAGGAGTATCTTAGCTCTCCTTGCTGCTTGGTTTTCTCCTGAGTCAGTGCTCTGACCCTGCCTCTCCTGGAAGCAGGGATTCCACAGGCCATCAATCCCACCTGGATCCAGAGAGTCTGAAGAACTCCATGTCACTGGAGCCCTAAGTGCAGGCTGGCTGAAGGTGAACCCAGACTTTGCGGCTCTCCTGCCTGCCCCAGCTGTAAACAGAGACCACAGAAGCTTGGGTGCTCTACCTGCTGTGCATATGAGATGCTGCCCATTGTACTTTGTGTCCTGCTTTGCATTCCCATGGGATATCTCTGAGGAGTCTGTGGCCCATATGGCTGTCCTGGATAGCCATGTCCTTGCTGGGGCCCTGCCTGAGGTCCCTGCTGTTGAGTGTAGGGGTTGCTTCCTCCGTAGGGCTGAGGCCTCATCTTCCCCATCTGATCCATTGGGCTTGAAGGCTGCAAAGCAAGATGAGACACACAATGTCCAGCCAGCTGTACCCAGGAACCATTCCCAACTGACCCCAAACCCTAGGAGAAAACTTCAGCAGGTGCAGAGAAGCAGAAGCTCTTCAGTCTCTTCTCGGGTGCTAAATCCCGCAGATCCACACCGCATCCCAGCAGGGTTCCTGCTGCCCTTCCCAACCTCCAGACGCTTCACAAGGCACAAACCCAACCAGAAGTTGTCACTTCGTGCTGCCAGATCTCTTGTGGCCCAGAGCCCAGGAAAGGAGGGGAGGAGGATCATTAAGGAAGATTAATTATCAGTGTGAGTGGCTTCACATCCAGGCAGTCCACCACAGGGTGAATCCAGGCTGCAGATTTCAACGTTCACAAGCACCCCTGCTCCTGTCACACCTAACGAGGGCTCCCAAAACACCACGGGCTGCTCATCTGCACTTCTGCATCTCAATTAGCCCACGCTGCCGTGGGAACCACGGCACTGCTGCTGACACTCACAGCACTCAAGGCTGCAGCTTCCCTTTCCCTTTTTTTCCATGTCTTTATTTCTCAGGTCTCTCTCTGCCTGTTGTAGTATAAAGGTTGCCAACTCAAATTTCTTCACGCAGGAGAAAAAAAACCCACAAGAGATTTGTCAGCCTTGACAGTCAGGTCCCCGTTCAGAGCAGCCACCATGAGAGGAGTGAATAAATGCAACTTCCCAGCATCTCCTCAGCTGGACTACCTCTGCCTGGGGCCACGACAGCAGACTCCAATTTCCTGGAAAGAGCACCTCAGAAGGCAGCCTCCAACACAGACAGCCCAACCCCACCCCAAAGCGAGGCTCTCTGGCTGTAGTGACCTCTAAATGAATCCCAGGCACAGTCCCTAACCTCCATCGCTTGGGCTGAATGAGAATCGCTCCCTGCTCTCCCGGTGACCTAACTAATACCAATTAGATGTTTCCCAGCAGATCTCCATGACAATGGCCTCTCTATTACACCATTCCTTCCTGCCCTAGGGTGGTATTTGTGCGGATCCACCCTCTCTCCGCTGCGATCAGGTGCCTGAGGAGCGGCACTGCAGGCCTGCACAAATCCCGCTGGAAACCCGCAGGAATCCCGCAGAGCGGAGCCGGAGCTCGGTTAGGTCTGCAGAATCCACCCCTCCCAGGAGGAAAAGCAGCTCGGAGCAGTTAGCTCCACTCTGGCACCTCCTGCCCCAGCAGCCAGCACTGCCCCGAGAGCGTCTGTCTGCCCAGCTGCCTGCCAGGCGCCAGCCCATGCCAAGCAGCAGCCAGCTGGGCAGCGGTGGGCAGTTCACGGTGGTCCTGTGGGGCAGCAGGAGCTGAGCCATGGCAGGGAGCTGAGCAGACAGCAGGGAAAGCATCCCCCAGTTCTGGTAAGGAAAGGCTACGCAGGCAGCTCAAACTGGACAAGCTTCACCTCATCAGAGAACGCCAGCAGCAGGGCCAGAAGCTCACCCAGTGCTACCCCCCTGCTCCAACAGGGCACCCACAGCAGCCTGCCCAGCAGCACAATGGCCGGGGGGGGTTGGAAGCTCTCCAGAGAAGGAGACTCCACAACCTTTCTGGGCAGCCTGCTCCAGGCCTCCAGCACCCTTAGAGGAAAACGTTTCCTGAACTTGCACCAGGATGGCAGAGATCAGCTAAGAACCGGGCCCAGGTCCCCTCCACCACTCCAGTTCAGCCCTGCAGTGAAGCTGTTCACAATTGACCACGTACGTGGCACCAGTGGGGTCCTCTCCAGCAAGGCAGGTTGCAGACGCTCTGCCATGCTCAGCTGTGCTCTCTGCTCCTGTTTTCATCCACACTGACACTGAAACACTTCTGGAAAAGTGAAGTTCTGTGGCTCACGTTCAAGCCACCAGAGATGCTGCCATGGACAGAGGCTGCAGGATGCTAATGCAGAGAGGCTACAGGAGCACAGCAGAGAAGCCCTAGAGCCCTGCACTCCTGCACCCCAGAAGTTCCATTCAGGGGTCTGTGTTCAATGGCTGCAGTCTGAACCCTCAGAGCTCCTGAACAGCAGCACCCAGGTGAAGCTCTCCTGCACCCTCAGGCCTGCAAATTGTGTTTACATCTTTCCAGCCATTGTCCCTAATACTTCCAGGAGCCTTGCCCCTAGGGACATCTCAGATCAGGGACATCTTTTCCCTCCCCACATTATCTTCTCTGACAAGGAAACAAGATGCCAGGATACCACCAGGAGTGCTTCCTAGGCCCCAGCTTTTGTAAGCCAAAGCCCTCCCTCATCTCCTCCCAAACACAAACCTCCTTCTTCTTCTACCTGATCAAGACATTCAAGACCAGGCTGGATGTGACCCTGGTCCTCCTGATCTAGGTGGAGGTGTCCCCTCGGAAGGTCCCTTCCCACCCCATGCAACCCGTGGAGCTGTGAAAGCGCCGCTCTGGGGCTCCCCACGTGGCATGTCAGCAGCTTTTCAACCTGTTACTTGCTTCCTCCTGGTCCTCCCCGACCTCTGCCCTCACCAGCAAGGGCAGCTTCTCAAACAGCTTCTCCAATGCCCTCCCTGCTCGGTGGTCTGGGGTTTGTAATTTATCTGTCACACCCTCCCCGCAGGCTGCCTCCTCTGCAGAGATTGTCCTGCCTGTGGCCACCCACAAAGCCAACCACATCTTCAGGACGGACAGAGACACGGCGGAGATGCACTCCTCCATCCCTCCTACAGAAGTGCTGCAACTCTCCAAACACTTGGTGAAGTGGGCTACAAAACAGCTGGGGAGGGACTTTTTAGGATCTCAGGTAGTGACAGGACTGGGGGGAATGGAGCAAAGCTGGAGGTGGGGAGAGTCAGCCTGGATGTGAGGAGGAAGTTGTTGAGCATGAGAGTGGTGAGAGCCTGGAAGGGGTTGCCCAGGGAGGTGGTTGAGGCTCCATGCCTGGAGGTGTTTAAGGACAGGCTGGATGAGGCTGTGGGCAGCCTGATCTAGGGTAGGGTGTCCCTGGCCATGGCCACGGCAGGGAGATTGCAACTGGCTGCTCCTTGTGGTCCCTTTCAGCCCTGACTGATTCTACGACTCTATGAAACATTTGGAACTGGCTAAGCACCTAGGGAAAAAGAGAGAGAAAACAAAAGGGCCCAAACACAGCTCCCAAACTTACTTCTGGGATGTGACCAAGTGGTCACCTTGCCTGCTCAGCAGAGGAGTACAGGACATGCCTCCACGCTGTGCAGCTCTCAACTGCCACTCTTCCACAAGGCCCCAGCACACAGAGGATGCTAAAAACAACCCTGAAGATGATCACTCCAAATTACAGCCTCGCAGATAAAACTCTGTAAACAGCAGGCACGTAAATGCCAATTAATCTCTAATGAAGATACGATTTCCTACACCACTCCTGGCTCGCTGCAAGCCCACAGGCTAATTCCTGCTCCCTGGGGCTGCCCTGGACATCTCTAATGCTCCGATGCATTGTTTCTTCCTTTCCAATCTCCCATTAAAGACTCACATCTCTCCTGCTGACAGGGCTCGGGCTGCTCGCTCCCGTCTTAGCCGTGCTGCTCCAGCTCAAAGCGGCTGCCATCAGGAGACCACTTCGATCTCCCACCTCGATCCTTTCGGGTTAACTCCACGTGCCTCAAGAAAAGAGCAGCCAAGCTGAAGGGCTGCGAGGCAGGGACGGGCCCAGCAGCCGGACTGCAGGCTGCCGGGGGAGCAGAGGTGCAGAGGGGCGGGGAAGCGCTGCCGGCTCCGGCTGGCTCACAACAACCCTTCAGGATAAATAAGGAAATACCAAAGTCTGCCTGCAAAAGGCTGGAGATTCTTCTGGGGGCTGATACATGGGAAACCTTTCAATGGGAAACCACAGGAGTAGATTACTGTGATTACACTTCAAAAGCAAAGGCCCTGACACAGAGAGACATAATTGAGAGAAAGTGTTGCTCCTTGATCACTGAAGTCCAGACCCCCTGCTTACACATCCTCGCATTCATAGAAATTGCCTCTATTCTCCCTTCAGGCTCCGGTCTCTGCTGGCTCAGAACGCTGCTAACTACCCAAACTGGGCCAAACAGAGCGCGGTCCCCAGGCAGAGCTTCCCAAAGCAGTCATTTGCTGGGTGTGCAATGGAAGTGACCCTAAGCCAAGCCGAGGAACTGCTCAGCTTTCGAGAAAACGTAAAGAGATTTCCAGAGCCAGCTCCAAGTGCAGGCTCCAAAGCTCCCCAGAGCAGTGTGTGGGGTGTAAAGGGCTCAGACCCCTGCAGGCGACCAGCAGCTGGAATCCCAGCCAGGCTGCAAGGCACCACCAGCCCCCCGCACCAAGCGAAGCTTCCAAGCAAAGCAGAGGCTTCCGCAAACCTCCTTGCGGATTCTGTCCAGCAGAAGAGGAATTTGGCCTCTGGAGTGAAGAGTTTGGTTAGATCGGAGGGGACTCGCTTCGTGCTCCCAAAAAGAAAACAAGGAGAGAGAAGAGGCAAACCCCAGACTGGAGGCAGGAGCCAAACCCTCCACAGCTGTACCGAGGACTGCAGCTCTGCCTCGCCCCAGTTACCTTAGGACACGTTTGGGGTTTACAAGAAAGGGAGCAAAGGGAGGAACATCAATTAGTGACCCTCCGGTCTCAAACCAGCACCACCCCACTCCCGGCAAGCGCAGGCACCAGCCACAGCTGCTTTCCTCAGCTGCCCCCCCGAAAAAGCCAGGAAGGCCAAAGAAATAGCGAGAGGAGCCCCGAGGTCTCCCCTTGGAGCCGAGATCCTTTCCTGACCAGGTTTGTTGTCCATTCTTTCACGCTCAAAGCCAATAAAAAAGCATTCCTGGCTGTTTAACCGAGAGAAGCCCTAATTGATTCCCACAGTAATTAACCTGCATTTTACCTCGGAGAGTGGTAGTTAAGGAAGCCGGCACTGCTATTTATAACTCATCTCAAATTGAGGGCAGACTGCCTAAAATCTAACACATCCCAGCTGTACTCCTGTTTGAACCGGGGCCAAGGGAATTTTTTAAAGCGATCTTGGCACCGAATGAATGACAGCAGCAGCCCGGCCCGCGTGCTTCTGTTGTGCTGACGCAGCCGCCGGGCTGGGGGCAGGCCGCAGCCCTCCGCCGGCCCCGCTCGCCGCGCACCGCCGGGCCCGGGGCCGCTGCCGGAGCCGCCCCCCGAGAAGCGACGACAGGAAACGACTTTTCCTGCGGCACGCCTGGAAGCCAGCGGCACATGGCTAATCTGCATAAAAGCAAAGCCGCACCGCCGCTGCCAGGAAGGTTACCGCTCGTAATCTCTGGCCGTGGAGCTGGCTGCCTGAGAGCGCTTGGCCCCGCGCCTGCTAACCCAGAAAGAGCCGGGAACAGATGGGCACAGACCCCGGCGGCGGCAGCCCCGCGCCCGGGACGCGCCGCATGGCCCCAGCGCCGCCATTGTCTGCCCGCCGGCGGCCCACAAAGAGCGGCCGAGGGGGCCCTGGGAGGCCGGAGCCAGGCCGCAGCTGCTCCCCTGCCAGCCTCACGCCGGCCAGGGAACGGACAGCGAGCCGTCCCGCTGCGGAGATGGTGGCTTTCTGCGTGGCTGTGGAGAGAGGACGAGAGGGGACGGACTGGAGCTTGGGGAGGACAGGCTGAGGCTGCAGAGGAGGAAAGTTCTTGGCAGTGAGGGTGGGGAGACCCTGGCACCTGGGCTGGTGGAGGTGTCCCTACCCACGGCAGGGGACTGGATCTGGATGAGCTTTAAAGGTCCCTTCCAACCCAGCCCACTCCATGGGTCTATGAAAACACAACTCAAAGGCAGCAGAGTCCTTCCACTCGGCACACCGAAGCAAAGGCCACATCCAGGCTGCCTCCAGGGACAAGGGTTTTGACCTCCCACCTCTGAACCCTCTCCCTAGACTCAACCTCTGCCCTGTTTTCACACTCGGAGGGCACTGTGAGAGATACTTTGTCTCCAGCCTGCAGGCAGCAGGGCCGTGGTCAGACAAACCGAGTTCTGCAGACACTCACCGTCAGCAGGCTGTAATAGACATGGCACTGCCCAGCCAAGCAGTACCAGTACCTGGGGTGCAGAGAATACATTGTGAACAGGAGCTGCCTCCGGTTCTGTTAGACCCACTGCCAGCAGCCAGGCTGCAACGGCTCACACCAACTGCAGGACTGAGGCAGTTAAGTCCCCAACAGCATCCTCCAACCATGGCAACGCTGTGACATCAGCCAGCGGGCACCAACGGGCAGCAGCGGCACAGCAACGGCCAGGGGCAACCCCAGAGGCTCCGGCAAGCCCTGCTCCAGCCACAGGTCCCTCTCCTGCCTCAAGCTGGCACTTCAAACACTTTGGTCCTGTTTTTATCTCCTGAAACCCCACGCACAAGCGGCTCTGATTCCTCTGTAACCAGTCTGGAGAGCTCAAGCTGAGAAATGAGCTCCAGCTAACAACTGTTACCCTCGGAGAGCAAACAAGCTTCGTCTTCCAGTGAGCAACTCTTTCATCTGGTCTATTTAAGGTGCAACTGCCTGGGCTAAGGTCAATACCCCAGCCTGAACCCTCTGCCTTTTATAGCCTTCGGAAGGGCCAGCACACTGGGTCACACTTCACTGCCTCTCTTCCTGTGGTGGTCTGCTTTGGAAGAGATGGGGGAGGCTGAGGTGAAATTAACATTCAGATAAAAAGATCCTCCTGTAGTGGGTGAAGATGGCCCCAAAAGCTAACACACCTAGAAACCCCCTGGTAAGCACCGCACTGAAGCCCATCATGCCCGGCCAGGACACAGGCGGTTTGTTTTACCAAGAATGGCAGCAATGTTCACTTCCCTTTTCTCTTTCCCCTCCCTTTTTAAAGCTTGAGAAATTCACCAACTTCCCTCGGCAGCAGCAGCCCACGCATGCAGCACTGCCCAGCACCCAGCAGGAGCCCCCAGCCCCCCCAGCAGTGGAACAGCTCGGACTGCTCTGCCTCACACCTCCGAGCCGCGGCTGCCAAACCCTGGCTTGTGGAATTGGTTTCAAGGCTTCAAACATCACCCTTGGGAAAGTCACAGCAGAAATTAACTTTGGTGTAAGCTACTGAGGCACAGAACTGGCTCAGCTCCACAGATCCCAGAGTCTGAGAGCACAGTACACAATCCAGAGGTGATGCCGCAGCAGCATCCAGAGCCAGCAGGGTTTGAATTACTGCTTGCCAAAGTGCCCAGATAACTGAGTTTCAGTTCTGCAACCAGAGGGATGCTGCTTTGCCTTCTGACTTTTGCCAGTAGGTCAGAGTTTGACCCCAGCCACTTTCTATTCCTCTGATCTCCTAACACACAGAGCTCAAACCAAGGCAGCAGGACCTCGGCTGAACTGCTCCAGGCCCCTGCTTCTGGCCAGGAGCTACCTGGAGCTCCTGTGAGGCTCAAATCAGGAAGCATCTTAAATAATGTTACTCTTGCCACAGAATCCCAGAATGGCTCAGGGTGGAAGGGACCTCAGAGCTCCTCTGCTCCAACCTCCTCACCATGCCCAGGGACACCTCTCAACCAGACTCAGCTGCTCAAGGCTTCATCCAACCTGGCCTTCAACACCCCCAGGCAGGAGGCAGCCACAGCCTCCCTCGGCAGCCTGTGCCAGACTCTCACCACCCTCCTACTGAAGAACTTAATCTTCAGCTCCAGTCTCATCCTGCTCTGCCTCAGCTCCAAACCATTCCCCCTTGGCCTGTCTCAGACACCCTCAGCAGAAGTCCCTCTGCAGCTTTCCTGCAGGAGCCCTTCTCTCCTTTGGGGAGATTTTCTGTCCTTCCAGGACCAGCAGAGGATGAGGAGCAGGTTTTCTCCCAGCAGGCACGGAGTGAACTCTGCTCCCTGGCTAAACACAATTCAGTCATTACCCTGTTAACATTTCCCAGCAAGAGGCCAGTCCACACCTCTCAGAGGACCTTCCTGAGCACCACTCTTCCTGACACTCTTCACGTTGATTAAAACCGACCAGAGTTTTGTTACAGGATGTATCACCATGGAACACTGGATCTCTAAAGAAACCTACCAGGAGAAGGTGAGCTGAGGGGGAAGCAAAACGAGAGCCTCACCTCAAACCCTCACTGGATACAACCCAACAGGGTCCTGGGCATTTTCTGTTTCGGAGGAGCAGGGTGGGAAGCTGCTCAGTCTGGCTGTGTTTTAAACAAAGTGCATTCGTTGATCTCGTCTCTCCTTCCCAGCCTGACTTTAAGCCCTCCTTAACCAATTCAACAAATCCAGCTTATGGAGGCACTGGATTACAGCTCCTGTCCTCAGTCAGTTGTTGTCTCTGACACATGGGCACCCTGCTTATCACACCACACTCTCGAGTGTCTCTCATGACCCTCAGTAGAATATTTCAACCACTACCCTACCTAAAGACAACACACCGCTGGCGTTCTGCAGTCTCCAGGACCTGCTCAAAGGCAGAAGCATGCTCACGGCACCCCAGGCAGGGAGCTGCTCACAGTAGCAGGTCCTTTCTCTGGACTTGTGAACAGCTGTAGGACAAGGACCTGGAACAAGACTGATGCTGCAAACACTGAGGTGAGCTGAGCTGTGAGTGGGGGAAACCCTTCCTGTGGTTAGCACCAGGTCAAACAGTGCCCACAGCCAGGCTCTGCCAGCACCTTGTCCTCGGGCAGGTTCCTCAGGGACACCTCTGTCTGCAGGCTGTGCAGACAGCACAGGGGATCCTCACCACCCAGAAGCTGAGCCATGACCAGAGGATTCACTGCCCTCTGCCTCCAGCTCTCTTTGGCCAGCACAGCACTGATGTGACCAAATACTGTTCCAAAACCCCACCGGGTCACACTCTGCAGGGGCGCCGGGTGGCAGGGAGGAGAGGACCCCAAGCCTAGGCTGGGTGCCCGTGGCACAGCAGCAGCTGGATGCCACATGCTGTCCCTATCTGACAGCCCAACCCCCTGCTGGGCAAGGGGTTCCCACTTTATCAAACAGACCCTGATGTGGCAGCTTCCATGGTTAGGGTAACCCAGCTGGAGGCTCTAACAAACATCATTCACCAGAGCAAGTCAAAACTGAGGCAGGATCAGGACTTCTCTGCAGGAGTGCAACTGTCAGGCCTGGCACAGGCCGTGCCAGGCACAGCACAGGCAGTCTGCTATTCCGATGGGCAAAGTGGTCTCCACCACCCCCAGTAACTTACATTGCTAGATGAAAACAGAGAACTCCCTTCTACCCAGATCGTTAGGGAAGCAGCCAGTCCCTCGCCCTCAGAACTCAACCAGCTCACCACAACATCTCCCCAGTGCCACTGCCTGACTCCTCCCAACAGCTAAGCAAGGCCAAGACGTAAAGAAAGCTGCTCCTTGGCTCCCTGGGAGCTGCTCCCAAGGAACATGTCACAGTGGTAATGAGGTGGTGCTCCTTCTAAGATGGAAACAAACTTCCTTCCTGAATATTAAATCAGGCTTTAAGTTTAGCCAACCTCCTACGCCTGGCTCTGAGCAACTGGAGGCAAGCACAGAGAGATGCTTCAGTCTCTCCTTCCAGCCTGCTCACACAGAAGCAGGAGCAGGCAAGCTCCTGTAGCACGGAAATGGGACTGGGCCAGCAGCAAGCCAGAAAAAAAGGCAAGAGGAAGAAGGGCTGGGATGGAAGAGCAAAAGTACCCCAAGTGTCACCACCACTGAAGTGATCTTTCAATGGGTACAGCAGCAGCTGCTCCAGAGCCAGCAAGATGCAAAATACTTGCACTAAGCAGCACAGAAAGGCTGAGAGGGCTCCAGCAGCCCTGTGAACACATCCAGACAACTGTGACCTGTGGCAGACTGCAGCAGGCACTAATGCCCTGTTCCCTTGGAAAGCAGCAATCCTGGTGGCAGGGACAGATGTCCTCTGCCACTGCACAGGTGGAAGTCTTCCAGCCCTGCAGGAAGGTCCAGTGCAGGAGGCTCACTGGACTTTAACTTCCAGAATGAAGTTGGTTTTATCAATTCATTACAAGCCCTTTCTGCAGAGATCTGAAGGGTCCTGGTGCACCTCCAGCACAGCTCCAAGCCTCCCACAAAACTATTTCTTGCTGGCTCTTCACCCATAAAACGTAGCATTGCAGGTTCCTATCCACTTGTGTCTGTCTGAAAGCTCACCCTGCATTTGAATACCTTGGCTTGAGTATCTGTCCTCTTTTACACCAGAGCAGAATCCTGCAATGCCTCAGCTTGGAAGGGACCTCAGAGCTCATCTGCTCCAACCTCCCCACCATGCCCAGGGACACCTCTCAACAGGGCTCAGCTGCTCAAGGCCTCATCCAGCCTGGCCTGCAACATCCCCAGGCAGGAGGCAGCCACAGCCTCCCTGGCAGCCTGTTTCAGAACTCCTTCCTCAGCTCCAGTCTCATCCTGCTCTGCCTCAGCTCCAAACCATTCCCCCTTGGCCTGTCCCTAGACACCCTCAGCAAAAGTCCCTCTGCAGCCTTCCTGCAGGATCCCTTCAGGTACTGGCAGGAGCCTGAACAAACCCAAGTGGACAGACAAGTTCCCACGACCTCTTACCATGGCAGGCTGTGGGGGGCACACCCAAGGAACTCCTCCAGACCAGGTCATGGCTCTAACACACAACAGCTCTCCAGTGGCCCCAAGTCTCCCACTGAACTCGGTGCTGAGACAGAGAGGGCCAGAGCCATGCTCGTGGGGAAGCAGAGGCAGAGCTGCTGGACCCCAGCTCGTCTCAGCACACAGAGCTCCATCGTGTCCAGAGCAGCTGCCTGCTGCTTCAAGAGCTGCACGCTGGGGCCTGTAGTGTCTCCAGGCCACGTTTCAGAGGCACCAAAGCTCTCCCTTGCTTCTGCAGAACTGAGCTCGTTTCAAAGCAGGTAGAATGCAATGCAGCAATCCAAGAGCTCTGGAGTCAGCCTGGGGAAGGACGAGCAGGCTCAGGGCGAGTCGGCACTCAACACTGCGCCTCCACCTGTGCCTCCCAGACCCTGAGCTCGCTCTCCGAGGTCAGTGGTGGACATCACCCTTGCTTCGGGATGGGTTGCAGCGGTCAGGCAGCTGTCACTGCCCAAAGGCTCACCCTCACCCCAGCCAGGAGCCCCGGGGCAATCATTTGCTAATCACCTCGGAGTACCTGGGTCATGGCCCTGACCTTCCCAGCAGTCTGCACCGGGCTCAGCCCTGCTGTCACCTCACCAGGAAGCAACTCGGCACACCTCAGGCCCTGTCCAGCGCCCCTCAGCCCCAGGGCTCCACGGGAAGGATCCTGCCCAAGGCAGCGAAGCTTTGTTTTGCTAACAGAAGAGAAGTTCTTTGGCTTCTCACTCCAGCAGCTGACAAACTCAGCTGCTATTTCTGTGGGGTTTATGGAGCCTTCTCTTATTTTAGCCTTAAAACTCAGCCTTCAAGATTCTGCTTCAGCTCCATGGAAGCAAAGATACTGAGTTGCAGTAACGACAAGTTCCCATCTGCACCTAGCAGGGGGGCACTTGGGAACCTTGTAGCGAGCAACAAGCAAGTTCAGCATTCAGTCCAAAGCATCTCTCTGCACCCAGGGAGCAGAGCTGCTGCCCTGGGGGAGGAGAGGTGGTTGGGGCAAATAGCTGGGGGCTGCAGCCAAGCCAGCTCCCAGAGGGCAGTGAAGGCACCAAGACAGCCTTCATCAGGCCAGCACTGTCACAGAGCCACAGAAAGGCTCAGCTTGGAAGAGACTGGAGTCCAACCCTGCTCTGCCTCAGCTCCAAACCATTCCCCTTGGCCTGTCTCAGACACCCTCAGCAAAAGTCTCTCTGCAGCCTTCCTGCAGGCTCCCTTCAGGCACTGGCAGCAGTTCTGAGGTCCCCCTGAAGTCTTCTCCTCTGCAGCTGCACCCCCCCAGCTCCCTCAGCCTGTGCTCACAGCAGAGCAGCTCCAGCCCTTGGCTCATCTTTGTGGCCTCCTCTGGCCTCACTCCACAGCTGTGTCCTCCTTCTGCTGGGGACACAGCACTCGAGATGGAGGTGCGATGCAGTTTCACTGCGCCTGTGAAGCCCCACAAGAATCCAGCCCCACACTGACCAAGGTCACTCTCACGAATTACAACTCCCACAGCCCCTGCTGAAGGTGCCTGAGGCCTGGCTCCACTGCCCCACACTCGCCTCTACCCTTGGGCTTTTACTCCATCCACATGCAGAACTCCCAGCTCGCTTTCAGAGCACAGTGAACGAGGTGAGGAGCTGCTTGGCGAGTTACAAGCAGTGTGCAGGCAGCTGCTGAGGAGGTACAAACCTTCAGCACTGTGCCAGTGCCATGGGGGGAGGAGGAACAGCCACGCTGCAAACCTTCCTTGCCTCCAGGAACAGGCAGAACAAGAAACTGGAGGACAACTCAGCTGAGAAGAGAGGATGAGCCACGGCTGCAGCCGGGCAGCAGGGACACCTCACAGCAGTTTACTGCCAGTCACAGGGCGGTCAGGTTGAAAGCTGACCTGGACATGTGCTTCCCACTCAGTGCCGGGACGGCCGCTGAGGCTCAGCAGCAGATCACACCAGCAGCTCCTGAGGCAACCTGCCTGGGGAGCTCCCTCCTGAGCCTGCAGACGAGAGGCTGAGAAGCCTGCCCTGGAGAAGAGAGGCAAGGGTTAAGGGCCAAGGCAGAGCTGAAAGCCAAAGAGCACAGGATTGCTCTGGGATGTTCATAGAACACTAATCACTTCATCTGATTTCCATTCCTGACACCAAATCAGCACACAGCTTTTCAAAGGAAGGCTTGTCCTAGATTGCAAGGTAATCAATCACAATTAACGTGGAAACAAGCCCTGGCTATGCTGCCATGCTCTGGGAGCTGAGCAGGGTGGCCAGAGGAGGCTCTTCAGCCATACCCTTAAAGCACAGGCTGCTGGAGAAGTCTGCTGGTCCCTCCTGCACAGCCCAGAAGAGGCAGCCAGGAGCGGCACTGCTGCTCCAGAGCAGGAGGTGAAGAGCAGCTTGCTGTGCCACCTCTGCTATGAACTCACCCTGCACTGGCACAGCCACCACAACAAGCCACAGAATCACAGAGTGGAGGGGCTGGAAGTGATCTCTGGAAATCACACAGTCCAACCCGCCTGCCAGAGCAGGCTCATCCAGGGCAGGTCACACAGGAACACATCCAGGTGGGTTTTGAGACTCCACAGCCTCTGTGTGCAGCCTGGAGAAGACTTCAAGGGGGACCTCAGAGCTGCTGCCAGTGCCTGAACGGATCCTGCAGGAAGGCTGCAGAGGGACTTCTGCTGAGGGTGTCTGGAGCCAGGCCAAGGGGGAATGGTTTGGAGCTGAGGCAGAGCAGGGTGAGACCGGAGCTGAGGAAGAAGTTCTGCAGCAGGAAGGTGGTGAGAGCCTGGCACAGGCTGCCCAGGGAGGCTGTGGCTGTCTCCTGCCCGGGGGTCTTGCAGGCCAGGCTGGATGAAGCCCTGAGCAGCTGAGCCTGACTGAGAGGTGTCCCTGGGCACAGTGGAGAGGTCTGGGCAGATGAGCTCTGAGGTCACTTCCACCCTGAGCCTTTCTGGGATTCTGGGGAACTTTCTAACAAACCCAAGGACCACCCAGGCCCTCCCCAAGACTGCCTCTGCCCACCAGCACCACCCCTGCAGCCACAGCACAGCCAGGGGGCAGCTCCCTGCAGCATGTCTGTGATGCCACTCAGTCAGCCCTTGAGTGGGACCAGCCCCACCAGCTCCAGAGTCAGAGAGCTCTAACCCAACAGCAAACCCAATCTGTCACTTTAACCCCAGCACTTCCACTCTTCCCACAGATCTTCTGCAGGGAGCTAAGAACTTTCCTTCATACCATTTCAGGAGGAGCACATCTGAGGGAGGAGCAGCTCCAGTCTGGCACTGGTTTAATTATTTACATTGGGTTAATGAGTACCAGAGTCCCTCCTGAGTTTGTTCAGGGTGCATAGTCCTGCACCCACTTGGACTTTAAATCCATCATCAGACTGTTAGGAAGTACGAAACTCCAAAGAAGCCTACAGGAAGGATCCCACACAGCTGCAGAGGGAGCCTGGCCAGCTCCAGGAGCCTGGAAGGTGGCCCAGCAGGACAGCCCAGCAGGACAGCCCAGCCTCCTCCATACAGACCCCAGCAGTCACCTGCAAGCCCAGGCAGACTTCTGCCACTACCTGGCAAACTTCTCTCAAAGAAGCAGGGCCCAGGCAGGAAGCCACAGGTTTAAAAGCAGCTACCACACTGCAGCTCCTGCTCCCAGAGAGACCAAGAGACACTCAGTCAAGAGGACTTCTGTTGGGATATTCTCCCTCCTGCCAGCTGCCAAGGGTAACAGCTCTGACACAGACTGAAGCAGCTCCCTTGCCTTTGTCTCTACCTGCCTTGTCCCCAGGCAGAGCTGGGGCTGCCCTCGAGCAGCCTGAATGACCCTTCCAGTCCAGGTCCAGACCTCTGCTCGGTGAGAGGAACAAAGGCAGGGCAGACACTGAGCCACCTGCACTGCACATCTCTCACCAAACTCAAGCCAGGAAGGGGCAGCTTGGCACTGCCAGCCTGGAATGGCCACCTTCAGAGCACAGAGCCTCTCCTCTCCTGTGCCTCCTGCTCCTCAGCCCACATGCCCAGGCTGAAAGGACTGCTCTGGGCACTGACATTGTTAAGAAAGCACAAACCACTGCCAACCACTTGACCTGGCCCCATTACTGCACTGGTTTGAGGGCATCCCAGACCTCAGCCCTGGCTGGGGCAGAGCAAGTCTCCCACCGCGGTGTCTGCAGCTGCAGCTGTGGCCTGCGTGCAGGATCTCAAACATTCCTGTTCAGTTATTCACAGGCAAGGTGCCAGAATGGTGCTGACATCAGAGGGGAAATGGAGATTTTCAGGGTTTCTCTTAGTCAAACCTGAATGAAATTGCTCAAGAGGGCAGGGGGGGAGGGAGGGGAAGTCCTTGTTTGACACAGGAATTCTCCAGGGAGGGAATTCCAGAGTCCTTCAGCCTTCAAGAGTTTATCTTTGAGAAGAGCTGCAGAATCTCTCAGGGTGGGAAGCCAACACTGCCCAAGTCTGGTGAGCACTGAAACCTTCTCTCCTTCCAGCCACATCCCACAGAGCTCTGCTCCATGTAGAAAGGAGCTCGGCTGCCTTGGGTCCCTCACAGCTCCCCTCTAACACTCTCCCCCACATCTAACCTTGCAGCTTTTGGGGGCACTTGGAACATTTTAATGATCCAGGAGAAAAAAGGGAGAGGGAAAAAATCAAAGCAGAAGTGAGCAGGAGTTTGTACCTGTGAGAGGTAGCCCAGCTGGCATCAGGGCCATGCCGAGCCGGTGCCCGCGCGATGCCAGCAGCTGCAGTGCAGCAGTGGCTTTGTCACTTACTCACAGACTGATTTTTCATGGGAATTTCATAGGAATGAAGACAGCAAATCCTCACTCCTTCACCTTCTCATTAAGAGATCCTTACAGAATTAACTAATCTCTTTTATTTTCTCCTCCCCACTTCCGCTCCTTTTGCCTCCCCCAAAACAGTGAAGCATCAGAACTTGGATTCCAGCTCCAGTGATCATTTTCCTCTGCACACAGAAAGCAAAAGGATTATTTGCTGAGCAACTCTGGAGTAGCTTTTATTCAGTTTATCTATCATCGTGGAGCATCCTTTACACTCTGCTACAGAAAGCTCATGCCCACACTGTGTAAATACTTACTGAGCTGTCACTTCAACTCAGAAATACTCCAGCAGGAGCACCCTGGCAAACCTGGAAGTGCTTTCCTTGATGGAGCCAAAAGCAAACCCATAACCCTTCAAAAATGCTCAAGTTGCAGGACTCATCTGCTGAGCTCTGACCCTGGCAGTGCAGGTGCACAGCAGCAGTTAAGAAATGGGAACCCCTCACTCATCCTTCTGTTGGCACAAATTAGCATCCGATTAAGGCGCTACAGGAACTGCTAAAATATGCAATGAGCTCAGCCCTGCCAGCAGCAGCTCCTCCTGTTCCAGTCCTGCTCCCTCCCTTCCACCAGCCTCTGAGGGCAGGCCAGGCTGCTGCTCCCCTAAGCACACAGCTCCATTAAAGGGGCTTAACAACGTTAGGGAGGAGATGCTCTCAGCACTTACAGCACAGAATGAGGCTCAGAAGAGCCTTACTGCACTCTCCACCCTGTTCCAGCCCTCATGCCTCACCCTGGCAAGTTCCCATATCAGCATCTCAGCTGCTTCCACTCAAGCAGTCACTGTAAGAACCCAAGACCTCATGTTGCTCCTCTCTCTATAGAGCAGGGCAAGGCGAAAGGCTGCCTGGAACCCAACTTCTACACAACTTCAGCCCTGAGAACAAACAACACTGAACAGAGCCAAGCTGGCATCAGATTGGTGATTGGAATCTTCCTGGAATCGATCTACAAACACAGCCTGGGTCTCCTGAGCCCAGAGAGAGCAGACAGAGGCTGCCTTCAGGTGCCCACCTCCTCTGCTTTCCCAGGCACCAAGAGCAGGAACACAAAGTCCTGGGAGCTCCTCTGCAGCCACCTGGGCACAGGCAGCTCTGCTCCAGCCTGCCAAGGAAGAGGCTTTTCCCTCCACTGCCACCTGTCACTCACTCCCAGCCAGAGATTCACAGCTCTGGCCAGCAGGCAGTCAGGATAGCTCCACCAGGGCGGATGAGTTAAAGGCTGAGCCTCTGACAGCAGCGCAGAAACTTCCTCAGGACTTCTCTGAGCCATTTTCCCCCAAGCAGAAGGTTTCCTCTCTCTTTCTCGCCCAGAACAAAGGGGCAGATGGCATTTTGCATTCTTGCTGATGGTTTAAAGGCCTTTCCAGCAGTGCTGAATACCAACAGGGTTATCTTTGTCACCCCCCCCGCAATTACACTTCGCAGCCTTCAGTTTCTGCTTTGCTACTGCTGCTGCTGGAGAGTTTCAAGCATTCTTGGCAGGCACTGGGCAGTGGCATCTGATGAGCTTCTCCCCAGAGCAACCCAGCACACAGGAGGTGCAATTCAGAACAATAAAGAACAACTCAAACCCACTCGACAGAGAACTTCCAACCCCAGGAGTGAAAGCTGCAAAGGGCATCTTCGGCCTCTAATGCTGTCATTACCCAGCCCGGAAGGGAAAAGCCTGGGGTTGGGAATGTTCCTCTGGAAAGAGGAGGGGGGGAATGGTGGAGAAGTCACAGAAGCACAGAATACATCTGGCTGGAAGCCTCCCCAGCCCAAGTCATACAAGAGGTAAGAGCAAGTGAGGAGCTGCACTCAGCCTCATTTCAGGCAGCAGCCTCTCTGAAGTGAAGAAAAGCTGCTGCTGGGTTCCTCTGTGCAGCTGGCAGGAAAGACCCTTACAAAAGTGTCATGAACACTCCTGGGATGTGATGCTCCCTGAAGAGTGTTCTCAAGGTGAAGGGATCCTCCAAGAGGGCTGCAAGGGGTGTCTAGAGACAGGCCAAGGGGAATGGTCTGGAGCTGAGGCAGAGCAGGGTGAGACTGGAGCTGAGGAAGAAGTTCTGCAGTACCAGGGTGGGGAGACTCTGGAATAGGTTACCCAGGGAGGCTGTGGCTGCCTCCTGCCTGGGAGTGCTCAAAGCCAGGTAAGATGAGAGGTGTCCCTGCCCGTGGTGGGGAGGCTGGAGATGGTCTCTGAAGTCACTTCCAAGCTAAGCCATTCACGAACTGTACGACCACAGCAAGCTTAGGCAGTCAGGAGGACAGAGCCACACAGCACCACACTGCACTGCATTCCCAGGGTTGCCCCTGCCACACTCTCTGATACTCTTTCAGCAGAGGGAAGAAGTTCTGCCTGTGGAGCAGCTGCTCAGGAGAGAGGAGATGCAGCAGGTAAAGGAACTCAACTGGGCAGGCAGCCTGAGGCGAGCAGTAAGCATCACAGCCAAAGGCCTGCAAGGCAAATGCACAAACCCTCCAGAAGTCACAGTTCAGTCTTGCAAGCAACAGTACAGAAACCCTTCCCGAGCCCAGGCAGCGAGGACTGAGGGAGCACTTCACCTGCACTTGGCCACAGGCAGGTACTGGAGCCCTGCTAACCTCATCTCACCACACAACAGCCCTGGGGCTTGTCCCAGGTTTCCCAGCAAACTGCTGGTGATAAGAGCAGGGGAAAAAAAGCTCCGAGTCAGGACCGAGGTTTACTGTCCTAGATCCTACCCTTACCCTGCCTGGAAGCATTGCTCACCTCAACACCAAGCATCCTGGAGATGGTACTCCCGAACACAAAGAGAAACTCCTAGAGAACTCCAAAGGGCTGGGAAAGGCAGAGCCAGCAGCACCCTCCTCACCCACACCAGCACTAATCACATCTTGAGGACAGCATCGGACCAGGACCATTCTCCTGCTTTTTCAAAGCCTCAAGATCACTCCTCCAGAGGCAAACCATACCTCACCAAGAGATGTCCCACTCTTCTCTTTGTTGGGAAGACCTGGTGTGTGCTCCACACCTGAGCAGCAGTGCAAGAGCTCCTAACATTACAGTGCCAAGCAAGGAAAACCCTGAGACAGGAGCCAAGAGGAGCCAGGGCTCCAGCTCCGATTCCAAGATATCGCAGCTCATTGGCAGCACAGAGACAGTTGGTGCCAATTTAGTCTTAAAAAACATATTTCCAACAACATTCTTCATGCCTCGTTTGCTGAAGTCAAGATCTAAGTCAATAAAAAAACAGCTACTGGATGGCAAGGGGCCCAAAAGCTGCTTGCTTCTTTTTAATCAGGGTTTTTCAACTGCCTTTGCTCAAGTCCTGCCAGAGGCCCAGAGGTGTCAGTGGACCCGTGGGGAGGTTATCCAAGATGTCAATGTTTAATGTGATCCAAAGACATCTCCTGTTACAGGAGGTGCTGTTCCCTTCAGCAGGAGTGTGCACAGTGAGAAATGCCCTCTGCTACAGGCAGGGAAGTCCCTTCCCCAGGCAGCTTCCTTCAAGTCCCAGGACACTGGGAAAGCAAATTATTAATAACTGCTCCACACTCCGAGAGGAAAGGAGGTGGGAATAAACCCATGGCAGGGCTGGAAAATGTGAAAGCTCAGATCCCTGGCCCCATGCCCACCAAGCCGTTCCCACAGCAAACCACAGCCTTCTCATTCCACACCCTCTAACAGCCACCGGAGCTCCCGACCCCACTGTGCTGCTTTCAGCTAGGAAGGGCAGTCAGAACCAAAGCTGCCAAGTCCTCTGGCACAGTCCTGCCCAGCACGGGGCACAGCTGTCTTCAGAGGGGCTCAGCACCACAGCCCTGGGTCCTGCCAGCGAGCAAAGGTGTGAGTGAGGCTGCAGAGTCTGCCTCTGTGCAAGCCTCTGCACTCTCACCACAGGAAATGCTCAAACAACTTTCACCCCAAGAGCTCCTTTGCCTCTCTGGATGAGCAATGCGATCAAACTGTCCCCATGGCACCATTCACAGACCCTGAGCACCAACAACTAAAGGCTCTTCTCTCATCTGCATCTTCCTGCCTCCTGGCCCCCCAGACCTCGGCTTTACTCTCTCAAGATTCCCAAGCATCTCCTCCAAGCCTGCTCCAAGAGATGTTTCTCTTCCTGGTCTCTGGTCAGACGGCTGGCACTGCCCTCTCGCCCTGCCCCAGCTCCACGCTCCCCTCTCTCGCTCTCAGAGTCACAGACTGCTTAGGCTGGAGGAGACCTTTAATTCAGGCAGCCCAGCTGTGAGCCCGGCACTGCCAGGCCATGGCACTGCCAGGCCATGGCACTGCCAGGCCATGGCACTGCCAGGCCATGGCACTGCCCTCAGCACCACATTTACACACCACGTAAACACCTTCAGGAAGGGGACTCCACCACCTCCCCGGGCAACCCTTTCTGCAAAGTAGTTTTTCCTAACGTCCAACTCCAACCTAAACCTGCCCTGGCACAGCCTGAGGCTGCTTCCTCTTGTCCTGTCACTTGCTAGAGCAGACCAACCTCTCCCCGAGCTTCACACTGTCCTCTTGCTCCCCCTGAGCTTCTCAGAAGACAGCTGCTAAGGACCCACTCTGCTCATCACCGAGCAAGACAAAGACAAGACACCAAGCTTGAAATTCTGCTGGTCTTGGGAATTTCACAGCATCCACGAGAAGCAGAGGCTGCAATTTAAGACCAGAGTGTTACTATTAATCAGCCGTTTGCTGGGGGCAGCACAGGTGACAGGTGGAAGCTTTTCCACCACCCCAGATGAAGACTGGTTTGGTTTTCCACTTCCAGCAGGAAAAAAAGGAATTGTCAGTTTGAGCTCAGGAGTTGTCAGTCTGAGTTCAATAATGCCTGGCACAAGGATTCTGGGGGGGAGCTGCTTGGTCTCCAGCACAGGGGTGCTTGTTGGGTTACTTCTCATATAGACTACTTGGACAACCTGAAGTTCAACTCCTTCTCAGAGCAACTCAGTAAGAATTCCAGCGCCTGGGACTGGTTACTCAGGTATTGTTAACAGACTACACAGAGGAAAACCATCAAGTTAAATCCACCTCCCAGGACCAAACAAGCTCCTTTCAAACCGATTCCTACCAGAATCCCACTTGCAGCCAGATCTGTGGCGTGGCAACTCCCTGCTTGCCTGACAGCCTCTCCCAGCACATCTTGTTGCTAAACTGAAGTTTCTGGGGGACAGGAAAAACACCTCCAAGTAAACATCCTCACATCCGTGGCACCTGCCTGACTGAGCTGCAGGGACACAGGAACACAGCCCCGCGGAGGTGGAATCCTCACCCGGGACAAGCGAGTGAGCAGCGGCTGCCTGCTGAGCGCAGCACAGCTCAGCTCCGCTCCCTCCCAGTGCAGCATCTCCGCCTGACAGCCAAGACAGCCCAGGAGGAGTTCCAGACACTGGAGGAGTCTTTGCCTTCGGTAATCAAGGAACCGAAATTAAACCTTTTTCAGATGGACACAAGAGAAGCACCGAGCAAGAAGGGAAACTCTGGAGGCTGCGTGTCATACCGGGCGGTGTCAGATGTCACCCGGCCAGGGCCTGAAGTTAGAGCAAAGCACACAAGGATGAGAAGGGAGGGTGAGAGTCCTGCAGGAGGCCACAGCAGCCCTCAGAGAGGCACGGAAAGTTAGCTCTGAATCGAGGTTCCCAGCTCGGACAGCAGCCCCTCCGCTCCCCGGCCCTAAGACGCCTGATGCTCAGGCCGGGCTGCTCTGCACACTCCCTGCCCTCCAGCAGACAGCTAACTCCACACACACCACAGCAAGCATCACTCTCAGCCTCCTCTCCCCTATTTTCAGTCCTCCAGAAAGCCAAGAGCTGTGGCACCGCTGAGCCTGACCACGACCAGCACCTGAACATCTCCAGTGAGTCCCTTTCTCTGCGGGGGAGGCAAACACATCGGCGCTGGCTCACAAAGTCCAGACGTGCCCCCAGACACACAGCCAGAGGCTCAGGCCTGTCCTGTGCTAACATCAGAGCATCCTCTTGGTTGGAAATGACCTTTAAGATCATTGAGACTTCAACCATCAAAGCTCTGCTGCAGGTTAATTAAGATTTCACCATTTTCAGTGCTTCCACCACAAGTTTGGCTTTGGTTGTTTTGTTGCTTCTTTCTCCTCAAGGCTGTAACGCAGCACAGATCCTCCTCCCAAAACTCTCCATCCAATAAAGAGTCCAAACAGCCTCTAGTTTTGAAGGGACCAAAAAATCAGGCAGCGACAAAACCATCCTCAGCTCCATCAAAGAAATCCATTTATACCGAGGGGGAAAGTCACAGAACCGAAACTAACAGCACGGCCACTGCGCGGGGCAGCCCTGCCGCTGCTCCCACAACAAGCCCCGATCGCAGGCGGCAGGAAGCACCAGCAGCGAAACAAACCCAAGGCACAAACACAGAAATGCCATCGCCGCCGCTTTTGTTCCGGGCACAATGCAACAAGGGCAGGCCGGCCGGGGCCGCGCTCCCGCCGGTGCCACCCCAACCGCCCCAAGGTCACGGCTGGTTCCGAGGCAGGGGGCAGGACGAGGAGCGGGGCGAGGAGGATGCTGCTGGGCCGGCGCGGGTCCGGGGCTGGCGGAAAAGGCGAGTGTAGAAGTTTATGAGCTCATCAGGATGGTTGTACCATTACATCAGAGGCAATTATAAATGGCCAAGAGCAGGAGATGCGGAGCCAATCAGATCACAGATAGGATGTCAACCTAAGACCAACTGTCTCCTGGCTTTGACAGAAGGATTTTACCTCCATAATTCAAATCCCAAACCAAAGCGATCTGCACTCGCTGCTCCCATCACCGAGCTCTGTGCCGAGCGCTCCCGGCCGCACGCCCCAGCCCCGCGGCCCCCACCGCTCGCCCCACAAAGAACATGGCCCAGATCGCCCCGATCGAGCCGCGGCCACCCGAGTCGACCTCGCCGGTGCTCACCGAGGGGTGCGGACCCCCCGGAGTGGGGGTGACCTGGGGCAGGGGGGAGCCGGGCGGAGGCACCGATGGCGGCGGCGCTGCCGGGGCCACGCGATGGCCCGGACGGGCCTGCCCGCAGCCCTGGACCCCCGCACCCGGCCTCGCCTGCCCCTCGCCGCCCTCCACTGGGGGCGGCCGACCTGCTCCCCCGCCAGAGCCCCCCGGAACGGGACGGGGCCGCGAGGAGGACGGCGACAGCTCGCCGAGAGCCTCGCACAAAGGCTGGGGAGGGAGGAAGGGAAGGCGGCGAGGCAGCCATTTTAGAGCGAGCAAGCAAGCACAGACAATGGCAGCTCCCCGGCAGTGCCGGCCCGGCGGGGGGAACCCGCGGGAGAGCCACCGCGTCCCACCACCGACACCCCGAGCCCCTCGCCTCTCGCCGCCCCGGCCTGTCCCGGTCCGGTCCCGTCCCCCCACCACCACCACGCCAACCCCGGCGCGCTGCCCGCCCCACGCGGCCCCGCCGTTACCTGCTGGCTCCGGCCGAGGGTCTGTCCCGCTCCGGCGCCGCCGCTGCTCCCGGGGCTCATGGGTGCGTGGTGGCTCCTCGGCGGGGCTCCGCCGGACGCCGCGGCCCAGCCCTGACTGTTGCCCCCGCCGTACTGCGAGACCATCTCCGCTGCGGCCGGGCCCTTGGCGGCGGCTCCCCCGTCCTGCGGCCCGCCGCTATAGTCGCCCCCGGGGTACCCCTGGTAGCCGCGGGCGGAGCTGGGGGAGGTGAGGAGCTGGTTGAGGGTGGGGGTGGCCGTGGGCTGCGGGGTGGCTCCCCCTCCTCCTGCACCGCCGGCGGCCGAGGGCCCCATGACCCCAAAGCGCTGCTGCTGGAAGGCGACGGCGGCGGCTGCGGGGGACTTGGTGCCGGTGGCCGTCGGAGCGGAGCTCTGCGCGCTGCCCCGGGGAGAGCTCAGGGCGTAGGCCTGGGGGGGAGGCGGGTAGGAACCGGCGCTGCGTCCGGCCCCGGCCGCATAGTAAGAGTTGTACTGGTGGTTGGGGAAGCCGTGCTCGGCGCCGCCGTGCGAGTTCTGGGGAGGGGGCGGCCCCGCGGGGGCTCCCGCCGGCCCCGGGTAGGACTGCTCCAGGCCCCCGCTCTGCAGCGCTGCCATGCCAGGGCTTTGTTGTCCGCCATGTTGGTGGAAGGCAGCGGCGGCGGCGGCCGCAGCAGCGGCGGCGGCGGCAGCCTGGGCGCCCCGGCCGTAGGGCTGCCCGAAGCCGTAGGCTGGCGGGGGCAAGGCGGCCGGGTGGGAAGGGGGAGGCTGCTGCGGCGGCTGCTGCTGCTGCGGCGCCCCCACCCCGTCGCTGCTGCCGCCGCCGCCACCGGGCGGCTCCGGGAGGTTATTGTTCAGGGTGGCGGCGGCAGCGGCGGGCCTGGGGCCCGGGTTCCCGTTCGAGCTCTTCAGGTCGGACTCGGCCCCTGCGCCCCCTCCGTTGCTCTCGGCCCCGTCCTGCAGCTCCTTCCCCGTGGGGCCCTCGCTCTCCGCCTGCTTCTCGCCGCCGCCGCGCTCCGCCGCCGCCTCACCCCCCGCCTCCTCCGGGGGACAATCCCGCTGCTGCGCCTCCGCTTTCTTCAGCTCGGATGGAGCCGGGGCGCCCAGGCTGCTGGCGGCGGCGGGGGCGACCTGAGCAGCCATGATCCCCCCCCTCCCCACCCAGCCACCCCCCCCCGGACCGGTCCCCCCCGAGCTGCTCCCTGCCTGGCCGGCCGGCGTGAGGCCTCGCTGCTCTGCTGCTCCCCGCTCAGGCGGCGGCGGGCTCTTCAGGGCAGCGGGGGCTCATTCCCCCCCGGCCTGGTTGGCGAGGCGGGGAGGGCTCCGCTGGGCTGGGCTTCCCGGGGCCTGGCCCCGCTGTACCTCCTCGGTTGCAGCCGGCGGAGAAAGGGGAGGAGGAGGGAGTGGGGGGGAAGGAGGAGGAGGAGGGGGGGTGGGGGTGGNGGCGGGCGCCGTCCCCGGGGCCGGGCTGGGCGAGCCGCGCGGCAGCTCCCGACTCTGCTCCGCCGAGCGGGGCTCACTCCGACACGAGGCTCAGCACTGCCATTTTACCCAGCGCCGCGGCCGCCTGCCAAACCCGGAGCGGAGCGGAGCGCGGCCCGGACGGGAGCCTCCCCCCCAGTCACAAAGGAGGAGCGGGCCGGCCCCGGCCGCTGCCGGCTCGGCGCGGCGGAGGCTGCCGCACGCAAAACCCGCAGCGGATCTGCGGAGCCGAGCCGAGCCGGGCCGGCGAGCACCGGGCCGGGCGGACGGCGAGGCGAGGGGGCGGCAGCGGGCCGGGGTTGGCAACACGAGCGGGCTGGCGGCGGAGGGGCAGCGGCCTGGCCTCGCTTACCTCGCCGGGGCACTTCCCGGGGCTGCGAGGCGACGGCCTCCAGCGGGAGTCCTCCGGCGGAGCGATGAGGGCGCAGGGCCACGTTGGCGGCCGCCGATTGTGGGGTGTCGGCGGGGAGACAGGCGCTGGCCCGTGGGCTAGCGCAGCGCCTCTGCTTTGTCCCTAGAAATTCCATTTAGAATTGGGCTTTGCAAACTCCTCGCAGTTGTCATTTCCTCTCGGCTGGTTGTGTCCCTCTGGAAATGGCGTTGGCCCTGTGCCAGAACTATAACTGCACACACGGGCAGCCAAGAAAGCCTGGTTGCCTCTCCTGCCAACGCCTGGGCAGTGGGCACAGACCCAGGAACTCCCTCGGGGCAGCTGGATGGGGAGAAGCAAAACCACCTGAACGTGTCTAGACACAACACGTTGAGCAATGGGTCGGGATGCTCCAGCAATCGCAAAGGGCAACAAGGTGCTGAAGCGCCCCAGCTGCCCAGAGGTGAACTCAGAACTACTCATACTCTTCTGCAACCTTTCTTTGGGTTCTTTCAAAGCCAGATTCCCACCTGTATCCTCATGGTCCTTCCCAGAACAGCAGGAGGGGGAAGAGAGGCACCTGGAGCCCTGTCCTGGACACAGCCTGTCCTGTGGCAGCAGGTTCTGTTGCTGCTTCAGGTGGTGCTGGGCTGCAGCGGGGCATAAGAACTGCAACAAGGAATTGTTCTTTGGATCATAAAAAAAGGCTTTCAGAAATGAGGCCACAGCTGCCTAGCAAAGAGAGCAGCCACGGGGGGGTTTGGACCTGGGTCCCCTGTACTGGCCCTGCATGGGTGCCTCCTTGGGAACGTGGAAATATTTGGAGAAGTGAAATTGAAGTAAATACAACTTTAAGGGAAAAGAAAATATCAGAAAACAAAGGGTGGAGAGTCCAGAGGCACCTCTGAGGGCTGGAGCTTAGAACATCCTCTGAGAACAGAAACGGGGGCAGAAGCAGCCCCAGTCCCCAGCCGTGCAGGGACAGAACCCCAGGGCTCGGCCCCAGCCTGCCGGTGGGGCACAGCCCCAGAAATCCTACCTGAACAGCTCTGGTGACAGGGGGAAGCAGAGGCTGGAGCAAGAGGTCAGGCAAGATGCAAAAGGACTGAATCATGGTCAGTGCTCTCTGCCTGCCGTGGGCCAGCCGAAGGTTTTGGTGCTCGCTGCTGCCAGCTCTGCCCTCACACTCATTGTAAACCTGAAAGCACAAATATTTATCATTTGGGGTGCAAGTGGCAGAACAAAGGGGCGGATGCCAAAGCTGGAAAGTGGAGGGGAGGGTGGGACAGGGCAATAAAGAACAAAATTTGCAATGTCTTCTAGACCAGTGAAGTGCCCTGCAGTCTCCCGGGCGAAGCAGCCTCACCACTGCCTGCTCTGGGCTGGGCCACGAGGAGCAGATTCCACCTCAGCAAACTGGTCCCTCCCCACGGCTTACATACACTGCTAGGAAAGGGCAGTACATGATGCCACTGGCATTGGGATGCTCTTCCAAGGCTTCCACTAAGGCTGGAATCTCAGTACAGCTCTAACATCTCACACAGGAGGTTCTGTGGCTCTGCTGATATCTCTGTGGACCACAGAGTACTGGAAGCACTGAATCTCCTTCAGAGGAGTTTGAGAATGGGCTAGAATAATAAACTGACCTAAGTGCTTCTGTTACCTGATCAAACCCTGGGTTACAGAAAGACAAAGCAGCAGGAGGAGAAGCTCCCTCAGCACACCAAGCCAGACCCTCACAAAGGAGGCCCAGTGGCTTCATTCATGCTTCTGGTGGGCTATGGCTCACTGCAGCACCAAAATACTCTTCAGGTCTTTCGTTGATGCTAAACTCAAAAGAATCCCCCAGCTGGTGAGAATTCTGCCATTTAATCCCCAAGCCATCAGCTCAGCTGCCTCCAGGTAAAGGCTCACAACCTCCTGACACGTGTCAGCCTTTTGAACTCCTCTTCCAAGAGTGCCATGGCAGGGTGCAGAGCAGCCTGGGTTCCCCAGCCACCCGCGCAGGCAGGAGGCACTTCAGCAAATGCTGGTGAAAGATGAAGCAGACCGGGGAAAATGCCTCCTCGGCGAGCCCCTGGCACTCCCCTCAGTCCTGAGACATTGGCTGAAATTCCAGCCACGGGCCTAGGGAAGCAGCTGACAGTGCAGCTCTTAACAGCTTTTCCACCTAATAGCTGAAAATCCTCCCACCACCCGTGTCAGCCCGTGTGGGAACGGCACAACTGCAGGAGACTTCGCAGCCAGGCAGCAGAGCTCTGCTCCCCACCTCCCCCGGCACCGAGCACGTTTTGCCTCCCGCCAGGCTCGGCCCCTGCCTGCTCAGATAGGCTGGGGAAGCAGCTCCACGCTCTCACATGGCTCTGCAGGCCACCGCCACCACCGGGCTGGCTCCTCCGGAGTGGAAGTCTCCTTCACGAAGGTGGCCATGCCATTTAACCCAACACCGAGGCAGCTGAGGAAACCTGGTCTAGATTAGAGTACCAGAAACAGGAGTAGTCGCTCCCCCCTTTCTCCTCTGGTTCTGCCAACTGTGTGATGGCAAATATGGACTGAATCGTTGACATGGAAACCGGACTAAAGTCAGCCGCGCTGCCTCCCGCTCACACACACACAAGTTATCATTATCCACTGCCTCCCAACTTGCTACAAACGCGGACTGGATTCGCTAATCAGGAGCTGGGTAGAGGTTCTAGCATCCAGCACTGACTGGAGTAACCCAGCTAGAGGAAGAAAGGGGCCGAGAAGGGGTTCGTGCGGTGGGGTGCAGGAGGATGCTCTTCCACTCCCCTGGGAGGCACAGCCTGCTGAGATATGCAGGCTGGACCCAAGAACAAGAGACCCATCGATTATAATCCATGGGGCACGCTGCAAAACGTGGAGTGGAGTCAGGAAAGGTTATCTGGTGCACCTCTGCTTATCTGCGAGGAGTTTTGCCACAGAGCATTACATTTCCTGCGAAGACCTCTCTGTTTGCCCAGCCCTTGCCTGGCAGTGTTTTAGCCACTGCCACATCTGGGTTAAGCACTCTCCTGGCAGCTTCATAACCTCTCAGGTTAACAGTGTTGGAATTATTTGTGCGCCGGCATTGTGTGAGACAAAGCTTATTTAGCCTCTCAGAAACCATCCAGATACTGTACGAGCTCCCTCACAATGGCAGAGGGGCAGGCAGGGAGGGAGAGCTGCGTGCGGGAGCAGCTCAGCGGAGCTCTGTGTCAGCTCGCTGGAGGAGGCAGGAGCGGATCGTGCTCGGGATTTTGCTGCTTCCCACCAAAGGGAGCCGGGAAGGGCCACAGCCCATGTCCTGCTCCAGCCTCCCGCTAGCATCTGACAGGGAGCTGCAAAACTTTGGCTGCGCGTTAGGAGTGCAGAAGGGGACTGGGCCTGACTCACGGAAATGCATTATTAGCGGCCCGGGCTGGGAGCAGCAAAAAGCGAAGTGGACTTTGAGGAGGGGAAGGACGCGCAGCGCAACCTCCTGCGCATTCCCCCCACACCCAGCGCCATCCCCGAGGGTGGGTAACGGGGTCGAGGCCATTGGGGTTCACTGCCCCACGGAGGTTCACTGCCCTGCGGCCCTCTTCTCCACCTTCCCCACCCTTCATTTCCCAGCGTGGTCAAAGTGGAGCAGGAATAAGCTGGGGGGGCACATGTGTGAGCATTCGGGACTCGTGGAGGAGAGCTGCTCTCAGCGCCAGTAAAGCTGGAGCTGGAGTGGCATCAATCCAGAGAAAACTGAGTGATGTTGGCAAAGCGGACAACTGCCAAGGATAAAGTGCTGGGAAGGGGCACACAGCGTTGATTCGATGTACACCGAGCTCCACAGCAGCCCTCGGCCACCAGCTCGGTGCTGCTGAGCGCTTGGAGGAAGAAGAGTAAATCTACTTAGAGCAGGAGGAAAAAAAAAGCGGGGGGGGGGGGGAGGTCACAGAAAACGCGGAGCGGAGCTTGTAAAAACCCCTGCACTGGATCGGGAGCCAGCCCGGATCGGGAGCCAGCCGTCTCATTTCCTCCCGGATCCCCCCAGAGCTGCGAGCTGTCGGGTGGGCTCGCAGAGTAACCTCCTTCAACTGCAACCCCCACTCGGAAGAGTTAAAGCAAAGCCTTTGAAAGCTGCGCAAAGAGAAATCCCTCAACTCTGGGCCTGGATTTTCCCACTGAAGCAAAACTATTCTTTCTGTTTCGAGGACTTGGGAACTGGTGATGCCTGTGGAAGGGAGGGGGGGAAACAGCAGCAGCTTTGCCTACAAAGAGAGAAGAACCCCCAGCTGCCAGGGCTGGCCCTCTGCGCTTCTCCCACCCTCAGCTGCTCTTTTCGATGGAGTGTAAGGGGAAAGAAAAAGGAAGAAAACAATCATACATCTAAAACACGATTTTGTGCCCTCCTAAAGTGTATTTTTAGAGAAGTTGGAGTTGAGGCGTCACGACTGGGGCAGGGGAGGTGCTGGGGAGAGGCAGCGCTGGTAAAGCAGGGGGGTTGCAGGCTTTTCATAGAGCTCCTGCACTGCCATTTTACCCAGGCAGGGAGGGAGGCAGAGCAGAGCTGAGCTGCGCTGAGCAGAGCAGAGCAGAGCAGAGCGACAGACAGCGCTTTTTGCAAGGAAGTTTCTCACGGCAACTGCGGGCTGGATCTGGAACGGAGCCTTTTGTTCCCGACAAGTTCATCGGGAGAGAGAGTTAGGAGTCTGCTGAAGAGAAAAAAAAAACAGCGGAGAAATAAAATGGAGGGAAGTAGGAAGAGAAGAGAGGAGAGGAGAGCTGGTGCCGAGCTGAGCTGAGCTGCTACAGCAGCGTGGGGTTTATTTAGAAAGTTGGTGTGGTAGCCTCAGGCTGAAATCCCATGGTAAGAGCATGGGAATGAGGGAGAGACCCAAGGACAAGCGTTGCTGTGCAGGAAGTGGAATTTTCCAAGGGGTTCACATCCTTCAGTGCTTTTTTTGCCAAGATTTTATCTGCTCGCTCGCTGAAGGCTGCCTCCTAGAGACGGCAGGGAAAAGGCCTTGGAGATCAGGCGTGCTCTGGGGCTGCTTAAACTGAATCATTCGAGGTGGGGGGCACCTTCCCTTGGACATCACAGCAAGCTGGGGGGGACCAGATGCAGCTTTGGTTACTCCCCTGCCTCCTCTGCTTCCTTTTCTCTCCAGTAAGTGCTGAAACACAGCCCAGTTATGGCCATGATTTCTAAGCAGGATGAGAAGTCAGCTAAAAAAAAATCCCCTTCAAGTAAAACCAAAATCCCCCTCCACCTAAACAACCACACACAGAGCCCCCCTGTAATGCATCCACACATCTGACAGATCCTATATTCCCATAAACAGTCGTTTGTCCTCCCAGTCCGCTGCTAATTCTGCCCTCCAGAGCCACACATGCTCCCTCCCTGCCTGTGGATAGACCCGAGCGCTGGAAACTTGGCTGGATTAACCCTCGAATGGCTGACAAACATCCACCACTTCAAGCCCTCACCCACCGGAGGTGGAGCACAACTTTTATTCTCCTCATTATCGGTCCACACGATGCTGAGTTCAAAGAGCAAGAGTTTTCCGAGGAGGGGAGCAAGCTTTTCGGCCAAGTTTGGGTTTAGTGCAGGGTCCTAGGCTTGATGAAAAATGTTCATCACCTCTCGGGCAGGGCAGTGGCTGTGCCAGCAGCTCAGCCAAGACTCCACGTGGAGAATCCCGGTGTGGGATTTAAACGCGTTTCCCACTCCGGCCATGACGGACTAAAAGCCTCGGCTGAGGGGGGGAAGGAAATAAATACATTTTTAAAGCCATTTTCATGGTGCTCAGAAGCGACCTCTGCGGCTGCTCGAGGAGAGAGCTGAGCAGCCCCGGGAGCGCCGCGCTCGGGGAAATCAAACGGGGGAGAAAAATGGGAAAGGGGGGGTGGGGACCGGGACCTGAGCTGGGAAGCGCAATTGGCTGCCAGGCGTTATCCTGGGTAATGAGGAGTCACACCCCAGCCATCGGAACTGGCTCAGGAGCGGCTCTTTCAACGTGCGGCTGAACACAAAGCTGCTCGGCGGGGCGCGCAATTACCGCGCCTCTGCGCGCTCCCTAGGTGCCGGGGACAGCCAGAGCCGGGTTTCCAAAGGCTCCCGACACGCTGGGCCCTGCCCAAATCCCGGGAAAAGCTCCCGGGGTGCAGCCCTCCGCCCGGCCCGGGGGTGCCAGCCTGGTGGGCACCGGGCTCTACCGACCTGATGGGCAACCTGGCTCTGCCCGGGTCCGACGCGGGGGGCTGGAAGAGGGGAGGGCGCCACGACTGGATCACCAAAGTTCCTCTTCAGGACATTCTTTTGGAGTATTTTAATAAAAGCAGCTCACCACCGGGCACCTCCAGAAGGCCTGGAAAAGTTTGACGGGGGAATGTCAGAAGGCATCACCCAGCAAGCTCAGTTCAGCACTTGGTGCTTTTGGTGGCATCAACTTTCACGTAATTGTGACTAACAGAAAAGAAGAGAGGAGCTCGTCTCTCTTTTCTCTCCTCCCCTGTAAAATGGTGCAAAGCAGCTTTACCTCTGCCACAACAGCCCCCAGGACAGAGGTGAGGTGAGAAGCACAAGCGCCAAGGCTTGGCCACGTTGCAGGGAAACATCTGAAACCCTACACTGCTTCCTACACACTCCTGCCCATGGCCCTAACATCAACCATCTTTGGCTGTGCTTGTTTTCAGGTATCCTCCCCCCAACTTTGTTGCACTGAAGCAGGGAAGCACAGGCAGAAACCTTCCCTGCAGTAGATGCTTGTTCTTCTTTCCTTTTTTTTTCCAAGGGAGCCCAGATGCTGGTCAGGATTAAGGTTACACCAAACACATTCTACATTGCCATTTTCCAAACAGAATGAAGCAGATGGAAAAGCTGGAAGAGGATGAGGCAGGAACGGAGTACGGCTGAAAATTGCAAGCCCTGCACTAAACGCTGTAGAGTGAGCTGGGTGCTAGCAGAGAGACAGAAACCAGGCTGCATCAGTGCATCCCTCGCAGCTCAGAGGAGTCTTTTTAATTAACCAGCTGCCAGGATTTGTGCTTTAAATGTTACGTTTAAAAGGGGAAAAAGAAAAGGAAATTCAGCGGTGGCTGCTGGCTGTGATCTCCTTAGGGCTCAGTCCTAGAAGATGCAAAAGCCACTGGCCTCAGGCCATCAGAGTACTTAAGTCTCTATGTGTAATTTTAACCATCAGCGGCCCCGTGATTTCAGGCATATACTCCCTTAAAGTTAACCATGTGCCCAGCACTTTGCAGGATCCGCCCAGAACGCTCAGGGCGGCTGAAGAGCATGAGGAGCTGTCTGCAGAAACAAAGAAAATCTTCCCTTGGAAGGGGCTAAAGATGTTTTGATTTGGATAGGCCAGCACCGGTGCATCAGTCCTGGCAAGTCAGATCACACTGGCATGAAATCTCTGATCAAACGCAAGTGAAATCTCCAGGGGAAGCTCACGGAGTCCAGGCTGAGCTCTAAACCCACCACTGGGCAAAGTCAGCAAAGCATCCTAGGTGCAGGTCCACAACAGCTTCTGTGCCTCAGCCCTGCGACTCAGCCAAGGGATGCGAATCTCTTGCACAAGTGGATTCTAGGAGGTTTTTGGCTGCTGTTCTACAGGCACAGACACAACGCAGAGAGAGAACACACAAACCATTAAATATTCATGCTATGGGGAGAACACTTAGTAACCTCCCTTCGTGTCAGCTGTACAAAGGCAAGCACAAAACGCTGACAGACAATTGACCAGGGCAAAACCATGGTGGTATTCCATGAAAACAAGGTGGGCTCCAGCCTGGAAACCTTGCATCAAAAGGCCAGACAAAAATTCTACTTATTTACCTTCCATCCCCCCCAATGTGTATTCCAGCATCTGAATTCTGTAATCTAAGCCACATGGGGAGCATTAGGACTTTCCAGGAGCACCACCAGGGACTCATTTGGGGGTTTTAAGGCCTCCGTCCTGTGATACTGCTCCAACGGACATGGCCTAGAAATAAGGCTCTGAACTTCCCAAGCGAGCACCTCAGTGAAACAAACACTGAGCAGCTCCACTCAGTTCTGCAGCCCAGCACTGGAGCTGTCAACCAAGGTCATGTTTATCTAACAGCTACCCAGGACACTAAAGGAAGCCCAGAGTCAAACCTCGGCGCTGTTACCTCTTTATAAAGGCTGGAACCACCACATCACTTCTCACCAAAACCAAAGCATGGCTCAGAATTTGTCACTTTCTAGAGGAAACAGAATCCTGAGCTCCAGGAATGCTGCAGAATCCTAAAATACACTTTGCAAATAAAACTATTGAGGATATCTGACTAAACAAAACAACTGCACCCAGTTCTGGTGTCCTCAGCATAAGGACACAGAGCTGTTGGAGCAGGTCCAGAGGAGGGCCACAAAGATAAGCCAAGGGCTGAACATAGAATCTTTTTCTAACTCCCCCCCAAAAAACACCCCACAAAACTGACATCCTGCTATGGGGAGGGAAAAAACCATCAAAATTAAACTGAAGGCTTGGAAAGTAAAGTCTGGACAACACAAGGCTAATTAGCCTGACCTGAGTCAGATGCAGAACTGGAGGGGAGAAAGATGTTGTGGGAACTCAAGAGAGAGAATGCAAGATGGGTTTAGGAAGGGCAACCATGGCAGACAAGTCTGATGTCTTGCTTAGGCAAGAATCCAGATCTAGTAAAGGAAAACAGGGCTGAGCTCAGCCAGCCCAAATCCAGTGGAAGCTCTGAGCTGGTGTCACGTGTGACAGCACAGGGAAAACTGGGAAATCTGAAGATTGCAAGGAAAACCTTGCAGACTCCAAACTCCCACACTGGATGTGCTGAAATGGGAACGCTGGGGTAGGGAGGGCTTTACAAGCTCCTCCAGCATCAGTCTCAGAGTTGGCTGATGGTTATGGCTTGTTCATGGCCCCTAGAGAGACAGAGAAGTATTGGAGGGAGTCCAACAGGGGCTCCAAAGGTGCTGAGGGGCCTGAAGCAGCTCTGTGAGGAGCAAAGGCTGAGAGCCTGCAGAAGAGCAAACCCAGAGGGAATCTGATCAATGCTCACTAAGAACTAAAGGTTGGGGGGCAAGAGGATGGGCCCAGACTCTGCTCAGAGGTGCGCAGGGACAGGACAAGGGGCAAGAGGCACAAACTGAAACCCAGGAGGTTCCACCTAAACATGAGGAGAAACTTCTTTGGTTTGAGGGTGCTGCAGGCCTGGAGCAGGCTGCCCAGAGAGATTGTAGAGTCTCCTCTGGAGACTTTCCAAACCCAACTGGATGTGTTCCTGTGTGACCTGCCCTGGGTGCCCCTGCCTGGATGATCTCTGGAGGTCCCCTCCACACCCTACCATTCTGTGATCAAATCAACTGAGAGAGTTTGATTACTGCCAGAAGTTCAGGTTATTATGGAAGAATTCTGTCTTCTCTAGGAACTCTTTCTGGGGGAATTCAGCAGTTCTGCCAAGCAGTATTTACTTTCCAGTGAGTGCGTGGCTGTGCCTTGCTAGATAAAAGCCACAGTGCTAAAACTGTTCCACTGAACTTAGCTCCTGACCTACCTTGGAGGCCATGTCTACAAAGGGATGAGACATCAATCTCGTTTGTTTGATCTAATTACAGCTATTTAACTCCACTGAGCACAGGAACACTCACCCCACTTTGTTATGCTGATTTAAGGTATTTTCACTGTTAATCGGCTGCCTGCTTCTTTCTTGTATTAATTTACCTCTCAAAATATTCCCAGCAGTTCTCCCATGGAGCTTGTTCTGCTGCTCAGCTGCATGGGGAGGGATTTCACAGGGAAATTCTTGTCGGTGAGGGTGGGGAGACACTGGAACAGGTTGCCCAGAGTGGTTGTGGATGCCCCTTTCATGGAGGTGTTCCAGGCCAGGCTGGATGAGGCCTTGAGCAACCTGGGCAAGTGGGTTGCAACTGGATCATCTTTAAAGTCCTTTCCAACCCAACCCATTCCATGAATCTATGAATTCTCAGGAATGTGAGGGATCTGTTGGTCAGCTGACAGATTCCTATTCCTCTTGTGCTGCCAGTCAGTGATTTTTGTCTTTACAACTTCTGCCAAATGCTGCAAGGCTGCATGAAGAAGGAACTGGTAAGGCCACTAGAAGGCATCTCCCAGCTGGGGTGCAGAGGTGAAGCTCTGCAGCTCTGTCAGGCTTTTGCTGCTTTGCACAAAGGGAAGCAGTCAGATGTGATCAACCTGCTGCTCCTGTGTGGGATTTATCTGGAGCAGGTTACTCAGTGGTGCTGTTTCTGGCTGTAGGCAGCCAGCAGTGACTGACAGCACAGGGTACCAGTGCAGAACTGGGGTGGCCTGGAGCAGCCAACCTGCAGGATGACAAACCTGCATTCCTAGAAACCTCTGCAGATCTCAGCTGCTTCCTGGCAGGATGCAAACCAAAGACTGTCACATGCAGAAGCCCATGGCCAGCACCTGTGGAAGAGCAGCAGCTCTGGGCCCTTCCACCTGACAAGTGGCCACTTCCCTGCCAAGGATATTGTCAGGGGACCTTTTTAATGTACGTATCTGAGGAGGATGCTGCTCTTCTGTGCCATAAAGCTCGGCAGTGCATAATCACCTAGAGACCTTCCCCAGTAGACTCCATGAATCAAATAAGGGTTATGGGGGTCCAAGGAATAAACAGGACCCGTTTGGCCACAAGGGCACAGTGCAGTCCCATGGAGAAGTTGCTGTCCGTCAGGACTCCCAAGGTCTTTCTCTGTGGAGCTGCTTTCCATCGGGATGAGCCCAGTCCTTACTGGTGCCTGGCAAGATACCTTCTGGATAAGCACCCTGCAGGTTTTTGGTCACAGATACATTTGTATCAAGGCATTTGAGTCACTTCAGGTGTCTCAAATGGAAAGGGGGAATTCTAATTTGCTTTGTTCTTCCAGAACCTTTTTAATTAGACTTTAAGAAAATAATGTAGCACAACATCAGATGAAAAAGAGTCGCTGAATTTCTGAGAGGAGCAAAGCACAAGGTAGCAGATGGTAGGAGGAGGAAATATGTGAAGAAATGTAAATAATGGGGAACCACACAAAACCAAACAGGGAGGCAGAACTGAAAGAGCCTGCAAGACCCCTGGGAGAGCTGAGGAGACAAAGCAACGACTGAGCTGAGAGGTTTCAGACTTTCCCTCCTCAGAAACGACAAACACCAACAGGAAGCTCTGATCTAGAAGGAAAGAGCCACTGTGAGTAGGGGAGTGGAGACTGTTGTGAAGGGTCCTTACAGTACATCCTACAGGATGGTTTGAATTGGAAGAGACCTTAAAGCTCATCCAGTTCCATGGGCAGGGACATCTCCCACTAGCTCAGGTTGCTCAAGGCCACATCCAACCTGGCTCTGAACACTTGAGGCTTGAAGCCTCCAAAACTGGTGATGACAACACTTAGTTACCAAGCTGCTCCTTGTTTAGCTTTCTGCTAACTTCAGCAGCTCATTGTGTCTCCATCCAACACAAGGTTATTTTCTACTCTTAGCTCTTTTAGAATGTCTTAATTACTTACTGACTCCAGCTCTGGAATGGTTGGGGGTTGAGTAGCTTCTTTTTGATTCCAAGAGTGTTTGGTGAATGTATTTGCTGGCACCTGCAAACCCTCTCGGTTTCCTCTACTCCTTCCATGTTTGTGTGATGACAGGACAAGGGGTGACGGCTGCAGACTGGAAGAAACTGGACTGAGATGAGAGACGAGGAAGAAATTCTTCCCTGGGAGGGTGGTGAGGCACTGGAATAGGTTGCCCAGAGAAGCTGTGCAGGCTCCAAGCCTGGAAGCACTCAAAGGCAGGTTGGATGGGGCCTTGAGCACCCTGGTCTAGTAGGAGGTGTCCCTGCCTGTGGTAGGAGACTTGAACTAGATGGTCTTTAAGGTCTCTTCCAAGCCACAGCTCTCCGTGGTTCTCTGAAGGTGTGTTTGGTGACAGGTGACTCTGTCCCATGCCAAGCACATCTCCAGAGCAGAACACCACAAAGGTCACTGAGCCAAAATCACAACGGTTCTCATTCTGCATCTTCTCTGCCCCAAGGTCAGTGTGTCTGGGTGATTTATGAGGAGGACTCTGGCTATGCAAGACTTCTCTCCCGCATGGAGGAACAATTCAGATAAGGGACAAATCTCTTCTGAGTTAATGGAGGAAGCTGGACATCCCTGCATTGCCCAAGGTACTTATTTACATCTAGGCCAGGTGAAGCTCAGCACATTTAATACAAACCTGCTGATAGCTGCTAGCAAGAGCAGAAAACAAACCCAACTGGTTCACAAGATCCTTACTAATTTCAATGAAGTCACTAAAGTAACATGAAAACCAACAGCAACAGATATCTATCAACCCCAGCTTGCTGCTTACAGCAACAGCCACCACTCGACAAGCAGTTGGCTCTAAGTCCCCTCGGGTACCCTCAGGCTGAGGGACTGCTAAACTGTAATCAATGTGAAGACATAACCCCAAGAGGCACTGCTACTGAGGGGCTCCTGATACCAGAAATCATCCTCAGCTTCTTTACCATGAAAGAAACCTTTGTCTATAATTACAGAGAAAAAAAAAAGACTGCAACTTCCAGGCCTGCTGCTGGGAAAGATGTGTGGCCTTTGATGACTCAGCAGCTCATGGGGGACCATCAGCACTTCGTGGATGGGAGCCCAATGCTAAGAGATCATTTGCAAGAAATAAATCTCAGCTTATCAGTGTGGAAAAGAGCAAGAGAAGAATTCTTAAAACCCAGGGAAATCACAGAATTCCAAAGTTGAGGCATAAACATCATTATTAAGTCATCCAAGTCCATTTACAATTATTGATGGCAAATCCATCTCCTCCAGATGGAAAGAGGTCACCCTCTTCTTTTTCCAGGGCAAACCTATGAATAGAGTGATTAAAGCTCCAAGCAGGTGTGAAAATGAAGAGAGACCACAAAAACATCTAGGGAAGAAACCACACCTGGAGACTTCACTTTCCTTCTGGAATCAAGAAAGGTCCCCTCCACTCCCTCCCACCCAAAGAGCCAGGACACACAGATCAGATTGTCCATTTTTGCCAAGAGTTGTCACTTCTAAAGCACAGTGGAATCTTATTTTCACTTTTTAGGTCTTCCATCGGAGATGACCTAAATTTTGAGCTGAAGCATTCACAGGATCCTCACTTGGAATATAAAACAAGAGCAGAAACATCAGGCTGCAAAAGAGGCAAAATAATAGGAGGGAAAATTGCAGTGAAGACCTCCCTGAGTAACTGGAGGTCACAGAGAGCTCAGAAATAGCTGCTGAAGTGGTCCTGACCAGAGGCAGTGGACACAAAGCGATTGCCTTTACAGACACCTCTCAGCAGCTGGGTGGGCAGGAAGTGAATCCGAGCCAAGGGCCACAGTTCTGGAGAGCCCCCAGCAGCTCTCCAAATCCCCCCTCGAATAAAGAGCTGAGACACTAAAATCATCAGTCTCCTGCTACCAAAAAAATACAACTTGAAAGCTTAGCAGGAAAGCATTCACATGGAATTAAACAGCTAGAGAAAGCAGTAGGAGCTGCATTCGACAGAGAGATGTATGGAAGCCATCTCCAAGAGCAGGTCGGCAGCAGTGTGGGTTCAGTGTCTGTGCAGTTTGCTAGCAAAGAAAAAATAATTTCGTTTTATTTTCTTAACCAGTCCACAGAAACTAAGATTATAATCTGTGCCTTTTTAAAATTCCATTCAACAGATGTTCATAACCAGGCTGGAGCCAAATTTCTCTTCCCCAAAAGGCCATTCAGGCAGAGAACTTTTACAAAGGGATGATAAAGTCCCACTTCTTCCCTCGTGATGATTGCTTTTCTGAGGCATCAAATCCTCTCTTAGCCTCATTACAAGTTCCCACCAGCATAAAATGTATTTTTCATTCCCATTTCCTCCAGCATTGTTTTCTGGAAATGGCATTTACGTCCCCAGCACAAGACAAGTCTCCTCCATTCCCTTTTCTCTGTCATCTCCTCAATAGGGTGTGAAGGGATTGTTGCAGGGCTCTGCTCTTTTAAGGAAGGGGGGGGGAAGCCATTTGGTAGTAATAAATATTTGCTTAATGTAAGGAAAAAGGAATTAAGCATGAAAATTACAGGGAGGGGGGGGACACAGAAAAAAAGGTGTTTGGAAAGGCCAAGCTGTCAGTAGCTGAGCCTGCTTTAGGAGAATGACTGCTTAATAGCTCCTGTTGGGACACAGCAAGATGACTTCTTTGAGAGTATGGGCTAGAAATATCCCCACATCACAGAAATAAGTCACTGGAGGGTTTAGGATGCAACACACAATTAAGAAATATCAGGACACGTAATGAAAATGGTGGAATGAAAACAATGTTGCAGTTCCTTGCCTGTCTTAAAAGGGGAAAGGGAGGGGGGTGTGTGAAGTGAAAGGTTTTATATTTACTTAATTACTCTCAGCGTTCACTGGGGACTCCTTCCAAAGTGTGTTTTATATTTGGACCTAAATGCAGGCAGGATTCAGCCTTGATCTTATTCCTTACAACAATGTTTCCTAAAATAGAAGTCCCACAACCAGACTGTTGACACCACCACTAATATTCCTCCAGCACCTAAGAGTCTCCTCTAATCAATTTATTAACCTGGGAAGCAGTTAGCACAGGACAAAAAAAAAAAACAAGGTTAAAACACAAAACCCAACCCAAGACATAATCCTCTGCAGGCTTGCAGCATCTCTCATTGTGCTTTGAAATACAAAGACTCGAAACACGTTATAAAATCCCCAAAAAACCCAACCCAATCCTACCTAACTTTAAGGTATTTGGCAAATAATAGATGAGTTGAGCGAGCATCCACCTGTGATGCAACGACAAGAGTCTCCTACTGCAGCATTTCACACGGATTCAATCCACCTCCTGGTTACAGCTTACAAGTTTGTGGTATGTAGAAGGAACAGCAGAGCTGGTTAAAGATTTTCTCTTGCTTCACATACTCTGCAAGCTTCTCATTAACTCATACATGACTTTAATCGGTGCTGAAGCACACACACCTCTTTCAGCAAGCATCAGGACTGGCTTGGAAAAAAAACAACAACCAAAACCTTCCTTCATTCGATAAAATATTATTATAACCATGGATTAGAAAAGAAAGAGGCAACCTTCTTCTACAGTGGCTGCTGATTTTCACACTGAAAGGGTTAAACCGACCTTCACTGATCAGAAGAGGTAATAAAATAGAACTTTAAGGACAAAAATGGAGCACTTGAAGAGATTATTATGAAGAGCTACACTGAAGATGACAGGAGACAAAACCTTATTCTTAAAGCACAGATGCTTCTAAAAACAAGAGATCACACGTTTTAAAAAGCACACGACCAACCCTTTATAATGAATAAGCAAAAGGAGGGGAACGAGGGTTTTTTCCTGGCAGGGCTGTGGAGCTCAGAGGAAAGAGGGCATTCAGTCGATGTGCTAGCAGAGCCAGATGCACGCTTTGCACTTATGCACGGCTGTGGAGCTGGTATTGGTTGGTAGAGGGGGAGAAAACAGAGTAAGCCTGAGAAAAACCCATCAGAGCTCCTGTCCTCCCCTTTCAGCGTTAATGGGAGGGATAGAAGTCTATGGGAGCTGCAGTGGGGGATGGGGCTGGCAGAGGGGGTGGGGAGAAGCAGAGCAAGGCCTTACAATCAGCAGCAGCTCTTGTTCTCTCCTTTCAGCGTTAACAGGAGGATGTGAAGCTCATGTAGCTGGGAACGGGATGGGGGAAGCAGCGCAGGATCATAGTTTAGCTTTTGTCCTCTCTCCACAGGGTTAACAGGAGGACACGAAGCCTGTGTAACTGGGATAGGGGGAGGGGATGGGGGGGTTAAGGCCTTAGATCGCAGTTCCTTGCCCTGCTCTCCCCGCAGGGTTAACGGGAGGATGTGAAGCTCCCGCCTAGGAGCAGCTCTAAGATTTGTGGGGTCCTGTGCGAAGTCAAACATCCGGGGAGGGGGTGGGGGATGGGGGAGGGAACTGGGGCAAACTTCCATAAACGTGGCCATGCGATTCGGCAGCTGCCAGCTCTGCTCTTGTGGGAGAGGGAGCCAAGAACTCAGCCGCGGGGTGACGGTCGGCGGGGTGGGGTGAGCCCAGCCCCTTATCTGGAGGGCGCAGGGAGCCTGAGCTCCGCGGCTGGCAGCGAGGGCCGGAGGGAGGGCCCAGGTGTGCTGACAGAAACGAGAGCCCTCGGGAAAGGGGGAGGAAAACCGAGCTGGGGCGAGCGGGGGGGGTGAGAAAGGAGCAGCCTCGGGCCCCGTGTGGAAACTGTTTCGAGGGCGCTCACCTGCCAGGAAGACACCGCGGCGGGGAGGGGGCTGAGGCACGACCCCAGACCCTAACCCGGGGGGAAAGTTTCCCCGAACTTTGCTCCCCGAGCCGGCGCTGGGGGCGGGCGGAGGCCGCGGACTCGCTGCCGGCCGCCCCCTCAGACCCCCGGCGGCGGGGGAGGGGCCGCGGTTCCCGGCTCCGCTCCGCGTTTTCCCGCTCACCCCTCCCTCGCGCACAGCTCCCCGTGCCTCCTCACTCCTCCGCGCCTCCGGATCCCTCCGCCGGAGCCGGCGCTCGGGTTTTTTCACCTCCCCTCCCCCCTCGCTTCCTCCTGCCTTATCCGGGCCAAGGACGGGGGGTGAAGGCGGGAGGAGGAAAGGTTTCTCTCCCCGTTTCTGTTAACGACGTCCCACTAAGGGGGAGCTGGACGGAGCCTTCTGCTGGATGAGAGAGGAGAAGCGGTTGGGACTACTTGGTGTTCCAGCCACGGTCTCAGCGGAAGGAACTCGCTGTGCGCGAGGCTGGGCGCGCTGCGGCTCTTCGCAGCGCTTCCTGGAAACTCCCGCTTAGGGGGGGGGGGAGAGAGAAAGAGTCCCAGGCCGGGAGCGGGCGGGCGTGGGGGAGCCGGCACAGCACAGCCCCCGCGCCGCGGGCGGGCGCAGCCTGGGCAGCCCCCGAGGCCGCTGAGCAGCCCTCAAACCGACACCCCACGACCCCCCTCTTCCTGTGCAGATGAGCGCAGAGGAGTGAGGAATAAACTCCCTCGTAACCGCCGGGAGGGATGAGGGTGGTCACTCGCCCCTCTGCTTCCCAGCCCCGGGAGTGCCCCTCCGTGCCCCCGAGGCTGAGGGGTGGGAGAACATGATGGGGGTACTCGGGGGACCAAAAGGCCGTCATGCCGGCCTTGGCAGGCAGGAGAGGCAGCCTGGGGGGTGTAGGGGGAGGCACGACAAAGGCCCTCCAAAATTGCCCCCGCTGTGTGTCCTTGGCATGGGGGAGGCGAGGCGATGCGATGCGCTCCGCTCCCCGCCCCGGGCCCCGTGGGCCGGTGGGAGAGGGCTGGCGGCAGCGGCAGCGGCGAGTGAATGGGAGAGCGGGGCCGAGCGGCCCGGGGGGAGGGGAGGCCGAGTTTGTAAATGGAAACACTGGTACATAAGCGTTTAGCACAATCGGGCTGGAAAGCTCCAACTGCAAAGAGCTGAGAACAAAAAAAAAAAGGCAAGAACAAAAGTAAAAAGCTCCTTTGCTGCCCTCTGCCTGCCGCCGCGCCCGCTGAGCCCGGCGCGGCTGAGCCTGCCGCGGCAAGGGGCCTGCTGAGCTCCGCGGGTCGCATGGGCGCAGCGATGCTGCCAGGACGCTGCCCTGGCAGCCGAGTCCTCCCCCAGCGCAGAGCTCCTTGCTCGAGGTCCCGCAGAGCTCCCGCTCCGGATGGCAGAAGCGAAGCTCTCAGCTTTGCCCGGGTGAGGAGGACTCCGCCGGCCTGCCTCGCAGACCTGCCTTCAGCTTGTGTTTGGAATACAAAAGGTTCTCCTTTTCCCGGGCTGTGGACGCGCTCCTCTGACCCTCACTTCCAGGCAGCCTGAGGTCTCATTCCCGTTCTCAGGCCAAGACTCGTTCCTGTTGCACTCAGCTAAAAGATCCCTGGAAGTTGAGAGGCCTTTGGGGTCTGCTCTTAAGCACTTGCGTTACTGGATGAAGCAAGAGTGAAAGTGCATCATGTGTGCAAGCCACACAAAGAATGAAGTGACAAAAGCAGGGGGGCAAAGCAGGCTGGTGAACGGCTGTGATACACAAGCAAGGGCAAGTAAATGCTGTATGGGCCATCAGGGGTGGGCTATGATGGCTCTGCCCCACAGCTGGAGCTCACTTCCTGTGCCTTCTCCAGCCTGATGCCTTTTACAAGCTCATCTCCAGCTCTGCTCTTTCCCAGAGTTTGCCACCCTTGAAACGTGGAGCTGCTGATCCTCTCTGGTGTTGCAACGAGACTCTTTGACATGCAAAGGCTTCGCTTTTCCTCTGCTGAATCCCTGGGTCCGGGGGGATGCTGGGGCTGCCCGTGTAATGAAATTATGTGGAAGAGGAAGCTCCACAGCAGCAGGGAGATGCCTGCGAATCCTGTCAGCAGCCGAGCACTTCCATGGGAATGTCCTGGCCTCTGGTGCCCGGCCCCTTCCCTGCACCTCCATTTCCCCACCACAGTTCCCCAAGCTGTAGGTGGCTTTGTTTACAAACCTAAAACCCAAATGCAAATCGCAGCTGAATCTTGTCCTCGACCTCCCGATCTCTTCAAAGCTGCTTCTCACTCATCAGGTTTTGCTCTAAATTTAGGTGGCTCAGGGTCTGTGGAAAGAGCAGCCTCTGGCTTTTCAGGTCTGAGCAAAGCACCTCTGGACTCTTACCTTCTTCCAGCACCAAAGATGGTCTGGGTTCTGCTTCGGACCTCAGCTCCCTTTTAGCTGCTGTCTTTGTTGCACCTGTATTACTTTGGCCTTTGCACTCCAATCAGTTCAGAACATCTTGTAAAGAGATTTATTTATTCCTGCAGCCTTGCACTGCTTCCCTCCTACCACCAAAATATTAAACCACAAGAGCTCTCTGGTTACTCCGCAGCAGCTCCCTGAGCTGCCACCCAGCAAATCAGACACAGCTCCTTCAAAGGACTTTGGCTGAGGTGAAACCTGTGGCCGCAGCACACTGGGACATGGGTTAGTGGCTGTGGTGGTGCTGGGTTGATGGCTGGACTGGGCCACCTTAGAGGGCTTTTCCAACCCAAACAGTTCTGTGGTTCTAGGGCTGTTTCCTTGTGCTTTCCCCCTCAGTCAAGAAGGCAGCTCCTGGGGAAAGCTGAGCAGCAGCTGCTCTTGCAAAGCTGCTGGATCAGCGCTCTGCGGCTGGGTGCTGTGTGATGGCAATTGTGTGTTTACATAGCAGGAGATGGGGAAATGTCACTTTGTCTCCGTGTCCTGTAAGAATAAATCATCCTGCCTACTTCAAGGGGATAAAGTGGCTGCCCACAAAGAGCTGATTCCATAGTCCGGACTGAAAAGCTTTGCAGAGTTGAAATTATCATGGGAGGATTACCAGAGGCCTACAAAAATGCCTAAAAAGCCTAAAGGCCCAAGGTTAAGGTGAGGAACTCAAATTCTCCTTGCCCAACCGCAGGAAATTCAGGGGTTGGAGAGGAAGCAAGCTGACAGCTCCCTGATTTAATCAGCTCAGAATGGAGGAAAATGGATCCATTCCTTAACGTCCTTTAAGTGTAGCTCCAGCCCCGGCCCCAACCATTTCTGGTTTGCCCTTTTGTTTTCATGGCAGCCACCCCAGTGCTGACCTCTTCACATGAGCCACTCCTGAGCGCTGTGTGAGTGGCAATGTCCCTCTTGCACCCCACACAGGGACCCTCAGTGCAGCTCTGGGCTGTGACCATGGGCTGTGACGAGTTCCAGGTTCTGTGCTGAGCTGTAAATCAATGATCCTGGCCGAGAGCTGCTCCAGTCCTGCTGCTAACCGCCTGGCCAGCAGACAGCTCAGAACCCAAAGCCATTTCACTGCCAGTACAATGCAAAGATTTTGCAGTTGGGAGTGACTTAACAGCCCTGCTGATAACAGACCTTCATGGCACCGCAGAGTGATCAGGGCTGGAAGGGACCTTAAAGCTCATCCAGTTCCAACACCCTCGGAGGCAGGGACACCTCCCCCTGGCCGAGGTTGCTCAACGCCTCATCCAAGCTGTCTTTGAACAAGGAAGGTTGTCTTAGGACTCTTTTCACTGCTCTTCTGACTTCAGGCCTCCTCCCCCTCCACTCCACCCTGCTGAGGCCACATCTGCAGTACTGGGTCCAGTTCTGGGCTCTCCAGTTCAAGGGAGGCAGGGAACTGCTGGAGAGAGTTCAGCAGAGGTTGTGGAGTCTCTTCTGGAGAGCTCCCAACTTCCCCTGGCTGTCCTGATGCTGGCCAAGCTGCTGTGGCTGCCCTGCTGGAGCAGGGGGCTGGACTGGATGCTCTGCAGAGGTCCCTTCCAACCCCTCCGTGCTGGGGTTCTGTGATTAGCTTCAGAGGCCAAGTTGGGAAGGAAAGTTTCAGGCTTCTCAGGGTCGAGGAGCCAAAGCAGTGGCAGTGTCCTTGCTGTGAATGCAAGGTAAATTATTCATTCTCTCTCTTGCCCTCCCCCTTCCCTCCCTCTAGTTCAGTTTTTCTTTCCATGCTTTAATCGTTTTGACACCAAGCTGTACAAAAGTAATTTAACATTAACATGACTGACACTCGGCAGATAGCAGGGCCCAGCTCAGGGCTCCACCTTCTCCTCGGGATGGCAGAGAGGGGCTCTGGATTGGCTGCGGGTCCGGAGGCAGCTGATGGGCACCAAGCAAAAACATGGCAAACAATTAATCTGCTAATTTGGTTTTCTGTTTAATTTGAAAGCAGAAAATTGTCAGGCACTCATCAGCCCATGAGCAGGGCTGAGCAGACCTAGGGCAGTGCTGTGCTCCTGACAGCAAAGAGGGGACACATTTGATTAGCCAGCAAAGCAATTTCCTCTGCCGGTGCCAATGGCAGTTAACAGGCTTGACAGAAGTGTCTTAGCACTGCAGCATCTGGGCTTGTGTCACCTCTCCTCAACCTGCTGCATTTCGCTTCCCTGGAAAGCAGTGACATGTGCTTGCCTGCATGCTGCAGAGCAGCTGGCAAAAGTTGCTCCCTTAAGTGCAGGACATGCCACAGCCCAGCGTCAGCCTGCTACCTCCAGACAATCCTGGGTCAGCTGGAATTCATCCAGGGAAAACTGCACACTGGCAGGCTGGCGAGGTGTGACAAACCCAGAGTGGGACTAATGCCCTCTGATGGGGAAAGAAACGCTCTAATTTGATTTCCTCCCTCCAGCAGTGGGGGAGAGGATGTGAGCTAGGAGCTGTGTGAAGTGAGCTCTTTATGCTCCCTTTTGGGCCTATTCTCAATTTAGCAGATGGAGTCATGTCTGTTTAGTCCACAGACTCCCAGCATGCTGGGGTGGGAAGGGACCTCCCCCAGTCCCACCACCCCTGCTCCAGCAGCTTGCCCAGGAGCACAATGCCCAGGGGGGTTGGAAGCTCTGCAGAGAAGGAGACTCCACAACCTCTCTGGGCAGCCTGCTCCAGGCTCCAGCACCCTCACAGTCTCACAGTATCACCAAGGTTGGAAGAGACCTCACAGATCATCAAGTCCAACCTGTTACCTCAGAGCTCAAGGCTAGACCATGGCACCAAGTGCCACGTCCAATCCTGCCTTGAACAGCTCCCCTCATACCAAACAAGTTTCTCCTCCTGTTCAGGTGGTACCTCCTGGGTTCCAGCCTGTGCCTGTTGCCCCTTGTCCTGTCCCTGGGCACCACTGAGCAGAGGCTGGCCCCATCCTCTTGCCACATACCCTTTATCTCTTGCTGGGCATTGCTCAGATCCCCTCCGGGGCTGCTCTTCTGCAGGCTCTCAGCCCCAGGTCTCTCAGCCTCTGCTCCTCACAGAGCTGCTCCAGGCCTCCCTGTAGCCCCATTTCAGGGTTTCACCAGTGGCTGATGACAGCCAAAAGCTGCAGATTTCCTGGGGCTGGGCGTGGCAGGCTGCGAGCAGCTCCATCAGCCAGCGGCACCAGCGGGGTCAGGGCTGGGTTCAGCCGGGAGTCACTGGGCTAAAAATGGCACTGGCTGCCCGGCAAGCTCCACAGCACAGCCCTGCCCAGCACAACACAGCTCTCCAGAAGGACTTTTTGCTGCATCAGCACCATCCTTTCCTAAATCCAAATGAGCCCAGAGATAGGATCTCGTTTGCCAATCGGGGACCTCTCTTGGCCTCCCTAATTGGCAGCTCTCCTCCGCCCCCCGCAAGGATGCTCCCTGGAAGCCAGAGTCACTAGATGGTACTGTTGCCGTTCCTCTCCGGGCCAGCTCCTCGGGAAGCTCAGGTCTGCAGAGAGCTGGGGAAGGGCCTTGCAGTTTGTCAGGAAGGCACTAGCGAGGAGCCAGGGAGAAGTAGGTCAGAGCTGGTTCCTGGGATTCAGCTGTTGGAGGGGCAGCAGAAGGATGGCAGATTTCATCTGAGCTGCTTTGCTTCCAGGCCTGCTGCCTGAAGCAGAGACAGGGTCAAGCCCTCATCAAGCCCCCAGGAAGCTCGGGTCTTGGTCAGCCTGGTCTGTGGTTAAAGGCTTCTGGGAGTGGCTTGGGCTCAAGATGAGGGACGTGGCCTCTGTGGCTGCAGCTGGTGGATGTTGTGTTGGTTACTTACCTCGGTGCATGTGGACTCAGCCTCCTGATAGGAGCCAACATCAGCCCAGGCAACCTTTACAGCACATGAAGAGTCAGCTGGAGGTGGACAACTGGTTGCACAAATTCCTCAAGCACTCAGAGATACCCCCAAAAGCCTTCCAGTAACATCACTGCCCACATCCCATCCCCCTTAGGAGGTCACCAACCTCTGCAGAGCAGCTGCTAACAAACAGGTTATTGTGCTCAGCTCCTCAAACCAGCCCCAGCCCTCCCAACTGCCAGGGGGACCCGACCCGACCCAACCCCTTCCCTTCCCTTCCCTTCCCTTCCCTTCCCTTCCCTTCCCTTCCCTTCCCTTCCCTTCCCTTCCCTTCCCTTCCCTTCCCTTCCCTTCCCTTCCCTTCCCTTCCCTTCCCTTCCCACCTGCCTGCCTTGCCTTGCCTTCAGTTGGGCTTCTATTAGAGGGGAAAGTCAGGCCAATTAAATCAGGCAGCATTGAATCTCTAATTGACATAAATGAGACAGACAGACAGCTGGGAAGACTGGGGGAGGGAGAGGGGAGCAGGTGCCCTGGATGAGGAGCTGGAAATACAACCTCATGGTGCTGCAGCTTTTCGTACTCTGGGTGTTTGTGTTCTCTGGAAGTGTCTTGAGGAGGACAAATTGGTGACATAAATACAAGCCACAGCCATTGTGTGGCTGATCAGGATGGTCTCCAGAACCTCCAAATTGAAACCAAACCCTCAACAGACCTTTTTCTCCCACTGTTACATAAAGAAGGTCTCCTCTCCTCTCCCTCCTGCAGTTTGATCTCAAGGCCTCGGAGCCGAACAATCACTAAATGATTTTAAATCATATTTGTTTAATTTTCCACATCTGAGCAGGGCATGTGGAGGTATTTCCCCCTCCTCCCCTGCCAGGGAGTGCTGCTGCTCACCGAACAGACCCTTCAAGTATTCATTTATACAGAAAGAAGTGATTTAAATTCCTGCATTTCAGAAGAACCAAGGGGAGGGCCTCAGCAGCCTCCCAGACAGCAGCACTGGGATGGAACCAGAATTTCCAGCCCTGTGGCAGGCAGCTCCGGGGAGCCCTGCCCAGGGAGCTGCCCTTGTGAAACAGAATCACAGAGTGGTAGGGGTTGGAAGGGACCTCCAGAGATCATCCAGTCCAACCCCCATGCCAGAGGAGGATCACCCAGGGCAGAGCACATGGAGACATATCCAGAGCAGACTCCACGACCTCTCTGGGCAGCCTGCTCCAGGGTTCTGCACCTTCACTACAAAGAAGTTTCTCCTGTTGAGATGGAACCTCCTGGGCTCCAGCTTGTGCCCATTGTTCCTTGTCCGTTCACTGAGCACCACCAAAAAGATCCTGGCACCCTCATCTTGCCCCCCACCCCTCAGGTGTTTATAGACATTGCTCAGATCCCCTCTCAGCCTTCTCGTCTCAGACTGAAGTCTATGAGAACAGGCTGGGAGAGTTGGGGATGTGCAGCCTGGAGAAGAGAAGGCTCTGGGGGGACCTTGGAGCAGTTTTTCAGTACTTGAAGGGGGCTACAGGACAGCAGGGGTGGGGGGACACTTACAAAGACATGGAGTGGCAGGGTGAGAGGTGATGGCTTCTGACTGGAAGAAGCTGGATTGAGATGAGACAGGAGGAAGAAATTCTTCCCCAGGAGGGTGGTGAGGCACTGGGACAGGTTGCCCAGAGACATTGTGGAGGCTGCAACCCTGGCAGTGCTCCAGGCCAGGCTGGATGGGAGGTGTCCCTGCCCGTGGCAGGGGTTGGGACTGGATGAGCTTTAAGGTCCCTTCCAAGCCACACGGTTGTGGGGTTCTCTGTTTGCAGGCTGAGATGCAACAAGGGCACTGAAAATGTTTCACTTACGTTTCCAGAAACTTTTGAAGTCTCTTCCTGAATATTCCAGCAGCTTTCCCTTCCCTGTTTTCCCAGCTGGGATCGTTTTTGCCAGTACAGGCAATTCTTCTTGGTATCCATGGGAATTGCCTCCATAATTAGACGTGCACCCAGCGCACAGATCAGAGCGCTCCAGCCCAGCAGCTGGAACTGGGAGGCGGATCCGACTCAATCTGCTCTGCCACGAGGAGCAAAGGCAGCTTTAATGAACCATCAGAGCAGCTCCTACCCCTGCTTCAAACAGAGCAGGCAAAGGGACTCCTCTTTGACGCTGTGAGCCGCTGCTCAGCCTGTGCTGACAAGCGACTGAACAGAGAGGCAGCGGAGCAGGGAGCGAGCTGGGGTCGTGGAGCTGGGGATCTGTCTCATTAAAAAGGGGCTAATTGCTGGCGAGGGCCTCTGCTAGCAGAGACTCACAGGACCTGCAGAACCGCAGCGAGCAGCAGCAGCAGCTGCAGACCTGCACTTTCTCCTCCCTGCTTTAGGATCACCTCTCCCTGAGCTCAGGGTCAGCTCTTATGCCTCTGGAGGAGGACAAATTTCTCATTGGGTTTCTTGCCCTGACCAGAAGAGATCATCTGTGGGCATCCACAGAACACAGCAGCCAGCAGCTCCTTTGGCTCCTGGAAAACAAACGACTTCTGCTCCTGCACAGCGTTTAGCACTCAGAGAGGGAATGTAACAGTTTGCTGTGCAGAAGAAGGAGCTGGTGAAAGGGGCAGGAGTTGCAGAGGAACTCATCTGCTCTGAGCTTACCTTCAGTCTGCAGCATCACAGATTGCATCTGATTGGAAGGGACTCTCCAAGGCCGTCTTGTCCAACCCTCCTGCAGTAAGCAGGGACACCTCCAACTGGAGCAGGCTGCCCAGGGCCACTGGCAGTGCTTCCACTTGGTGCCCCAAGCCTCACCACTGCTGGGGGTCCCCCAAAGCCTGACTGAGTGTGGCAGGTGGGCAGAAAACCCACACCGTGAGCCCACAGTTCTCTGCCTTTGTAAAGAACTGTAGCTGGCAGTTGGGGTGGAGAGGACATGCTAGAACTATAACTTGACAAATAAAGATTTCCCTGCTGCTTACAGCAGCAGAGGACACAGCAGGATCTGGGCACCAAACGTGGCTGCAAGCCCTGCCTGCCTCTGGAGTTCCTGCAGCCCAGGCTGAGGAGCATTTAGCATTTCCCTAGCAGAGCTGCACTGCAGCTGCCTGTCCTGGGGTGCTCCAGCCCATCCCCATGCCCCACCACGGTGCCATTCCCACTGCTGCAGCAGGAGCTCTGGTCCCAGCTTCGGAGGGCTCCAGAGTTGGAGTCTGAGCTCTTGCAGCTCTGAGACTGGGTTATTTCCACAGACCTTTCAGGCTGAGTTCCTGGCTCCGAGTCAAAGGCTGCAGTAATTAAATGTGTCTAACACTTGGAGCATGCAAAGGGCTGCTCCAGACACCAAACCCACAGGCGATGGCAGGTTGGAGCTGGGTCTGGAGGCACAGCAGCAAACGCAGCTCACTGCTCCCATCACAGCTCTCTGCAGAGCAGCTAGCAGAAGGTTACGGAGACCATTACCAGGCTCCTTTTATTATGAGCAGAGGAAGTCCAGGCAGAGCTGCAGGCTTGCAAGCGAGCACGCGTGGGGCAGAAGTTTCCCCTCTGTAGTAACTATCCGAGGAGAGGGCCAGCTTGAAGGAACTGCCCCCAGGGAAAGGAGAAACTGCTGCTGCGTCTGATCTCTCGGAAACTGGAGAGGTTCCACCTGGTACAGGTTTCTAACACCATCTGCTGTCTAAAACCAGGACAGCATTTGAGCACAGCGGCACGCCGAGAGCTTGTGCTCGTTAGAGCAGAGGGGAGAGCAGCTGATCTGGCAGCAGCAGCTTTCACTTTCGTTCTGCTGAGCCCTCAACATACTTTGCCTTGTTCTTAATTACAAAGTGAATGATTTCTCTGCTAGGAAGACCCAGAAACGCACTGAGCAGCAGCCGAAAGCCAGTTCCACACCACCAAACATCCACAGACGTAGGACCCCATCCATTTTCTCAGTACTGAAGCAGATTTTGCAGCAGAGTCACTCCAAAGCCTGACCTAAAGAACCATCTGGAAAGCTTTTCCTTAGGAGAAGCCATCTCCAGCCCAGGGCATCAGAAACTTTGGGTTTGCTGTTAAAGCTCTGTGCCTTTTGCTGCCTGTAGCACAGAATAAATGTTCTAACCAAGGATTCTTTTTCTGCCTCCTCACTAAAGATGGGACAAACTTCAGTCCCAGGAGAGCAGTAGAGCCCTGCAGCCCATGACACACTTCAGGCACAGGTCTTGCCGCCAACGCGCCCAGCTTTCGGGGGGGGTTAAAACCCAGGAAGGTCTCCTAATGACAACAGTTTTCCTTAAAACTCCCAGTTTTGCCCAAGTGTGTCCCTGCAGAGCCCAGTGAGTCCCCTCCAGACAAGGCAGCAGGTTTATCACCACAGGCTTGGGCAGGAATCACCCAAATCCTCCCATCTGACACCAAACAGAGGCTGCAGCCATGAGTCATAGATCAACGGAATGGGTTGGAGGGGACCTTAAAGCTCATCCAGTCCCAATCCCTGCCATGAGCAGGGACAGCTCCACCAGCCCAGGTTGCTCAAGGCCCCTTCCAGCCTGCCCTGAGACACCTCCAGGGAGGGGACATCCACAGCCTCCCTGGGCAACCTGTGCCCAGCCTCACTGACAGGAATTTCTTGCTCGTCTCCAGCCTCAGTCTGCCCTCCCCGAGCTTACAGACCTCACCTTCAGCCTCTCCACCCAGCTCCTCAGCTCTCACCACGCTTCTTGGCAGCAATGTGTCTCTCAGCCACCCGTTCCTGTTCCACCTCTCTGCTAGTCCCCTTTGCTAGCTGTGGTCACCCCCAAACAAGACTCCAAACAGAGGGAGACCTCAAGCCCAGAAGGTTTCTTGCACAAGGTCCTGCTCTGCTCTCATCATCCCCCTCCAGCATCCCCCTCTGCCTGCCGCAGCCTCAGCCCCCTCCCCGCACACCGTTTAGAATCAGTGGCTCCTTTTGTGAGCCATCAGCTTCTTACCCCAGCACTTTCCACACACTTCCTGACAAAGGAGACCTTTTACATGTCAATTTATTTTCAGACAAGCATATCTGAAAGGGAGTTCCTCTTCAGAGCAGAATTAGTGTTAATGGCAGGTGTCCCTGTGCCACACAAAGGAGGAAGGCAGCGAGTCAGCTGAGCTGCAGTGGGAAGACAGCTTGATGTTTTAATAACCAGAGGCAAGGAAATGGAGTGGCAGCAGACCTCCAGCTTTCAGAGCATGAATGAAAGTTTCATTCAGAGCCCCCCTGTGCACTCACCAAAAAAAGAAGAAGAAAAGGCCTTGAACTGTTTCAGCTGTTTCCTTTGCCTTAAAAGAGGATTAAATTGTCCAACGCTCCATGAAAGCCTCGCGCCCGCCAGAGCCCCCCGCGGGCCAGGCAGGCAGCCACCGGGAGGTGGTGGCACCCAGGATGCCACCAGCTGCACGAGTCTCTGTCCTCAAGTGCCTAAAGATGAAGCAAAAAGAATGATGTGAACTGACTGAGAGGAATAAAATTGTTTGAGTTGGAGAAGCCCTCTGAGATCATCGAGTCCCACATCAGCCCAGCACCGCCACGGACACCAAACTGTGACCCCAGGTGCCATGGGCACAACCTTCTGGAACACCTCCAAGGATGGGGACTCCACCAGTGCCCTGGGCAGCCTCTGCCAGAGCCTGAGGACTCTGGCAGTGCAGATTTCCTTTCTAATAGCCAACCTAAACCTCCCCTTGAGGTCCATTTTCCACTCCAGAGGGAAGGTATCTGTCTGTGTCTCAGGGTGAAGCTGCCTGGCTCAGGCTGAAGCTGCCCTCCAGCTCCTGTGAGGGCACATCCCATGCCCTGCCCTAAGACACCTCCTGGCTCCCCAGGACAGGCATTGCAGCCTCGGCCTCAGCCAGGCCAAACTTTCATCTCCACCATCGCCATTTCAGCTCAGCTGCCAGCAGCTGGTCCCAGCCTGAATGCTGCCAGGCCACAGCCAGAGGGACGCAGAGGGAGCCCAGGCACTGAGAGCTCTCACACAGAGGAAGATCAACAAGTCCATGTTTATTGAGCACTGGAATTAAAAAAGTAACAGCACTTGGTTGATTTGGAGCTAAAAATCAAGACCTTGTGTCACTTACGGAAGGATCACTCACAACACCTCAGCTGAAGCACCCCAGGGAGCAAGGTGTAGCCCTTCTTGCTCACTGCTCCAGAGCCAGGGAGGTCCCGCAGCCTACAGCGGCGCTGACACTAAGTGGTTGCAGGGCCCAGTGGGGCAGAAGGGGTTTGGTGCTGGCAGGTATCAGGGTTTGACACTGCAGGTATCAGCTCGTGGCCAGGCAGAGCCTGCAGCCTCCAGAAGCTGCTGTCCCTGTGCTCAGGGCTCTACACCTGCTTGTCCTGCAGGTCTCTGAGGTGACTCTGGTTGGCCTTACAGCAGCACTGTTACAGGGAGGTTGGAGCAGAGGTTGTGATGTTTTTCCTGACTGACATTTGCAGCCTTGCACAGTGTGACCCAAACGAGCCAGACCCCACCCAGGCGGGTGAGCATTTGGTGTAAGACCCATCCTGATGGTCCAGACTGTTGAGAGGCTCACAGTGGTGGTCACATCCAACCCCCTCTACCCTTTCAGGCCCCGCTCGTGAAGGGAGGGAGTCTGAACAACTGTTGAGGTGTCTGCTTCAATTCCAGCAGCACCCAAAGGGATGGGCCCCAGGTCCAGGACAAAGCTGCTTCAGGTACCTGACATCTGCAAAGCTTCTCACTGGCCCCAGAGCTTCCCTGCAGCTGTAGGAGATGTAAGGCAGGTTCGTGGCAGCACTGCAAAGTTGTGCCAAAGGGGTGTGGAAGTCGTCTCAAGAGAGGCATTCTGTGTGCTGGAGTGTCTCAGCTATCAGCAAACCACCAAATCAGCTGCAGTGAGAAGGTGCAGTGTGTCCTGGGCTCCTCTCAGCAGCACTGGGCACTGGGGCAGTGCTTGGAATTAACACAGGAAAGCATCGAGACTGCTTCAGCCTCTCGCTGGCTGCTGCAGGGATTAAAACCTGCCAGGGTGAGGGGAGAAGAGGAGCAAGCTGCACTGCTCAGAATGGAACCCCCCACGTTACAGTCAATCAGCACTGAGCAAAAGGGAAAAGCAACGAGGAAATTTTCCTCTCCTGACAGGACCAGCCCAAAGTAGCAGAAATTCACATGAGAACCTTTGCTGCCTTCAGCTGCATCCTCGAGCACCTGAGTGCCGTCCCTGCAGCTCTCCAGCTGCTCCCAACAGCCACCACTGACCCAGGCAGCTCCAGCAACTCCCTGCAGCTGGAACGGGTCAGAAAGTTCTTTGCAGCACAGTTTGCCTCCAGGTGTTCTTTCTGTTAGTGCTAAAATGTCCTGAGAGTGAGAGGTTCCCCTCCACAGCCTGCGTCCTGCCACCTCTGCTGCTGGTTGCTGCCTTGTTCCGTAACTGCTGCTGCTGCCTTCCCGCTGCACAGTGAGGTATTGTTGCACCTGAGAGAAGGTGGCACAGCCCTGCTGCTGACCTCTCCATCACAGGGCCAGATGAAAAAGGCTTTGCAGATCTCCCAAAAGGCAGGCAAGAAACCTTAGCCCCTTCCAAGGCGGGGGGAAGGAGCAGGGTGGCTTAGCTCTGCAGGCAGCAGTGAGGCGGTGAGGTGAGGGCAGCTGATGGCACCTGTGCGGTACAGCTCCCAAAGAAACCCTGAGTTAGCAGCTGGAGAGCAGAGGGCAGCTGAAACCAGAAGGGATGGATTGTTCCATGGCTTCCTGCTGAAGGAAAACGACCCCCCCCCCAGAGTGGTAAAAGCAGCAGCCAGAGCCAGCCTGAAGCCTCAGCTCTGCTGAGAAGGTTCCTTTGTCATCCCCCCCTGCACCAGTGACAAACTCCCTGGGAGCCATGGGGAGAGCAGCAGGGTGGGAGGGCAGAGGAAAGCAATGAGCCAAAGTAGAGCATCTGAGGGGGGGCTGGAAAAGGTGTGGGTGGTACTGTTTAGAGAAGTCCTGGCTGGGCTGGGGGAGACAGGAAAAAACAGAGTCTGAAAAGTGGAGCTAATGCCCCAAACACACAGGCACAAAAAGGGGAGGCAGGGGAAGGGCCTTGACAAACAGGAGAGCTGCTGGCTAGGAGCCTGCAGGGGAGACACTGGGGAGGGCATCCAAAGGTTCAGGGGAGGAAAAACCCCAAAGCCTAAACCCCAAACCTTGTGCAGTCTTCCAGCTGCGATGGCATTGGAGAGGATCAGCTCCAAGCAGCTACAACAGACAGCTGGGCCTAGGCAGGCAGGGGTGAACCAGGGCTGCTGCTGAGTGCCACCTGACATCAGTTACCTTCTGGTCTCATACACACAGGTGAGGGGCTTCAAAAATCAGCAATTTACACTTCCAGAAAGTCCTCCAGTGAAGCTCTCTCACAGCTCAGTCCAGGCAGGGAGGAGCAGGCCCTCAGGAGAGGGCACTTGGCCCTTGGAGAGCAAGTCCTCAGGGGAGCTCCCGGGCAGGCTTTCCTCGCCCATCTCCTGCCCTGTCCCAGTAGCCTGGGGTCTGCTTGCCCCACGCCGTGCGGCTGCAGAGCACCCCAGGGTCACAGTGTGGTGGAAGGAAGCTTCTTCACCCTCCTCTGTGCCAGGATGGAGGACTCGATGGGCTTCAGCTGGGGGCTGGGCTTGGAGCTGTTCAGTGCAGAGTAGGTGGCAGCCATGGCCCCCTGGGACAGAAGGCAGCAGAGGTCAGTTAGAGAAGCACAGAACCGTTAAGGTGGAAAAGGCCTCTAAGATCATCCAGTCCAACCTTCCACCCAGCACCTCCGTGGCCACAGGCTTCCTGAACAACTCCAGCACCCTCCTGGGCAGCCTGTGCCAATCCCTGACCACTCTGCCAGGAAATTCTTCCTGAGCTCCAACCTAAACCTGCTGTTAGCTGCTTGGGCAGAGAGGCCAGCACCAGCCTCCCTCCAGCCTCCTTTCAGTAGCTGTGGAGAGCAGTGAGGTCTCCTCTCGGCTGAGATGCAGCAGAGGTATTTCAGAGTCAGGGCTTTACCAGAGGAGCCCAGAGCAGCCAGGCCTCTGCACAAAGCCAGAAGCATCTCCCCCTTTGCTTTAAACCTCCCTCCCATGCTGCTAAAGAGCCTCCCCAGGTTTCCTGCCAACCCCTCCAGCTTGTCTTGGTTTGCCTTCCCTGGCCCCCTGCTCTCTGACCTTCCCTCCTGCTTTGCCCACATCACCCTCCCTGGGCTGCTGCTTTCCAAAGAGCCTCTGGCACCCGAGGAGCCAGCTGGAGGCCCAGCCCAGGCTTTGTACCTTCACAAGCTGCAGGTCCTGGTGGTTGAGCTGGCTCTGGGGCAGGCTTTCCTTCTGGGTTATCCAGGGGTGCTGCAGGACCTGCTTGGCTGTTAGGCGCTGGTGAGGATCTACATGAAGCATCTTTGATACCAGGTCCTAAGGGCATGGTTTGGAAAGTTAGACTTTAGAAGATGCAGAGATGCCACCTGGCTGCCCCCACAGCAGGATTTGAATCCAGAGACCAAGTCTGAAGTCCCCAGACAGCTCCTTTGGTATTGAATCTGGGTTCGCTGGGCCTGGGAGGGTAACACAGCAGCAAACCCCAGATGGGTCAAGCAGGAGGTTGGTGTAACACACAAATACTGGCAGCCAGAGCTGAAGAAGCCTGAGGAGAGCCACAGAACTGCCCAGGCTGGGAGAGACCTTTGAGATCATCAGGTCCAAGCACTGACCTGCACCCTGCAGCTCCACCAGCACTGCTAAGCCCAAAGCAGCACAGTGCTGGGCTGCTCCAGAGCAGGCCTGCAGGGTGGGAGCTATGCTGCTGGTCCTCTCCTCTCCCTCCTGGCCTCCCTCCCCAGCCTGCTTTAAGCTTGCCTCACAGCAGCTGCCTGTGCTTGACCCCAGCCCTTCAAGGTGATGCAGATGGAGGCCAGACCCTACCTTGGCCATGTCAGAGATGGTGTCCCAGTTGCCTCCACTGACAGAGAACCTGCCCCCACCTATCCGGGCCAGGATCTCCTCTGGAGTGTCACTGGGGCCATTAGCAAAGGGAGTGCAGCTGGGGAGAGAAGAGACAGCACAGGACTTACTGCCCTGACACCCAGCCAGGGAGCCAAGGCAAGGCCCCACTGCCGCCATGGAGCACGTGGCAGAGTGAGGTGGGCACAGCCTGGCTGTGCCTGGCAGGGAGCCCGAGGTGCTCACCCTGCGAGCATGGTGTAGAGGAGCACCCCCAGGCTCCAGATGTCACAGCCCTCGTCGTAGCCTTGGCGCTTCAGCACCTGAGCAGAAGAGGCAGAAGGAAAACTGAGTGCATTTGGGTCACAGAGAGGCAGGGGCTGGAAGGGACCCCCAGAGCTCATCCAGTCCAACCCTGCCAGAGCAGGAGCACCCAGAGCAGATCACACAGGAACACAGCCAGGTGGGTTTGAATATCTCCAGAGAGGGAGACTCCACAGCCCCCCTGGGCAGCCTGTGCCAGGCTCTGCCACCCTCACAGGGAAAAATTCCTCCTCATGTTTACATCCAAGTTCCTGTGGCTCAGCTTCCACCACTGCCCTTGTGCTGGCATTGGGCATCATCAGGTTCTCCTTGCGGAGCTCACTTCAGCTCCTGGAGAGCAGCTGGACCCTTGTGTGCAATCCACATGCAAAGCTCCTGCACCTCAACTGAGCAGCAAAGTCTTGGGCTAAAGATCAGGATTTTGGGGTCACAGAACAGAGGAAGCTGCCAGGCCCATCAGAGTGGCAGAGCAGCCAGGTGCCAGCGTGCTGCCATGCTCCATGGGGTGCTGCCTCTTTGCCTCTCTTCCACACTAAGACAGCTGAGTGGAAAATCATCCCAGCCCCTGTGGCCGAGCAGCTCACCAGGAAGGGAAGCAGCCTAGAACACTGCTGGGGGTTGAGAGCCTCAGTGCCCCAAGCAGGGCAGCGCAAGCTGCAGGGCTGCACCCGAGGTCCCCTGCATGGTTGTCACTGCAGCTGGTGCAGCACGCAGCATGAGCTGGAGTTAGGAGCAGGGCAGCGAGAGCAGGGGCTCAGGGAGGAGAGCTGCTGAAGGGTCTGGGGTCAGTGGGGTGCCCACCTCGGGTGCCACGAAGTTGGCTGTGTAGCAGGGGGTCATGAGCAGGCCGTTCTCAGCCCGCAGCTGCTTGGCAAAGCCGAAGTCACAGATGCGAATGCTCTCGGGGTTCCCGGACTCGTCCACGTAGAGGATGTTGCTGGGCTTCAGGTCCCTGTGAACCACCTGTGGGGCCAGGGAAGTGCTGTGCCCATCGCCCAGCGGGTGCAGAGGGACACTCAGCCCCTGCTCTGCCTCACCAGCACAGCAACACCAGCAAGGAGGAACAGTCCTGCCAGGCGGAGCTACTGCCCGGGGCAGAGGGTGAGGAGGGCAGTGCCAGCTTCCCCGGAGGGCAGAGGGACCACACTCACGCCCTGGGAGTGCAGGTACTCCACGGTCTTGCAGACAGTGTGCAGCACCGAGCTGGCTTCGCGCTCCGAGAAGAACTTCTGCCTGAGGATCTTGTCCAGCAGCTCCCCCCCCCGCATCAGCTCCGTCACCAGGTAGACGAACTTCCCATCGTCGTACACCTGGCCAGGAGGCGTGGAGGGCTCAGCCCAGAAGGGCCTCCAGGGCCTCCCTTCTGTACTGGGCTTAACCCAGAAGGGTCTCCAGAGCCTCCTTTTTGTACTTAGGCTCACCCGAAAGGGCCTACAGAGCTTCTCTTCTGTACTGGAGCTCACCCAAAAGGGCCTCTAGAGCCTCCCTTCTGTACTGGGGTTCACCCCAAAGGGTCTCCAGTGCCTCCTTTTTGTACTGGGGTTAACCCAGAAGGAGCTCCAGAGCCTCCCTTCTGCCACTGAGCAGCAGGCAGAGATCAGCAGTGCCAGGGGCCTCAGCAGTGCATGGCACCCGTTGAGCTGCCCATGCTGGAGCTGCACTGTCCCCCCAGGGCAGGCTGCAGCCCCCAGACCAGACTCACATCCTTCAGGGTGATGATGTTGGGGTGCTGCCCATAGCGCAGCAGGATCTCGATCTCCTCAGAAGGGTCTCTCTTGCTCTTGTCGATGACCTGCAGCAGGAGGGAGGACTCTGAGCCCCCTGGCTGGGAAAGGGCCCAGGAGAAAGCAAAGCAGAGTAGAGTGTGAGGCCTGCAGAGATCAGAACTGCCCAGTGGAAGGAGCTGGAAGGGACCTCTGGAGGTCACCGAGTCCAGGGCAGGATCACCCAGGGCAGGCCACAGAGGGATGTGTCCAGGCAGGGTTGGAAGCTCTGCAGAGAAGGAGCCTCCAGAGCCTCTCTGGGCAGCCTACTGCAGGCCTCCAGCACCCTCACACCAAAGAATTCACTCCTCATGTTGAGGTGGAACCTCCTGGGTTCCAACCTGTGCCCACTGCCCTCCTGCTATCACAGGGCACCAGTGGCAAGAGCCTGGCCCCATCCTCTCACCCCCAGCCTTCAGGTGCCTGCAGACTGAGGTCAGGTCCCCTCAGCCTGCTGCTCCTGCTCAGCTCTGTGTCCCCAGCCCCAGCAGTCACCAAACTGCTGAGGTAGGAAGGGACCTTTGGGATGGAGGAGTCTGATGCTTGGCTTCCACCTTCAGAGCTGCCAGGCACAGAGAGCTCCACACGGGGAGGCCAAGAGCTGTGCCCCCTGGGAGAGCAGGGCACTGATCCTGCTCCTCGAGTCCAGACACTGCCCTGGCTGTGTGCACAGCAGCACAGACACTGTCCTGCGGTCCTGTGCAGCAGGGACAGAGATTTCCCTCCCGGGCGTTGTTCTGGTTCCCATGGGGATGGGCAGCAGTGTGCCAGGTGGGCTGGGGTGGCAGTGCCAGACCTTGACAGCGTACTCCATGTTGGTGGCCTTGTGCAGGCAGCGCTTGCACACCGAGTAGGAGCCGACGCCGATGGCCTCCTGCACCACGTAGCCGTCGCTGAACTGCAGGTTCTTGCCGTGCAGCTGCTGCGGGAGCAGAGCAGAGAGCTCAGAGGGCTGCAGCAGAGGGCAAGCTGGCAGCCCACTGCCTGCTGCAGCCCACCCCCAGCTGCAGCCCACCACTGCTCCTCTGGGCAGAGGGAGGAGAGTGAGGCAGATGGAGGTCAGTAGGTTAACACTGCCTGCACCTAGTGTGTGTGGGGCATTGTGGTGGCACCTCCCAAGCCATGGGCACTGACACAGACCTCCTGCTAGCACAGGTCCACCTGGGAAGCAGGCAGCAAACAGACCTGCCCTGGTGACCTGGCACAGGGCAGTGACTGGAGATGAAACCACAGCAGGCTGCAACAACTGCAGACAGGACAACACTGCCTGAGGCTTGCTGCTGGAGCCACAGACTGGTTTGGGTGGGAAGGGACCTTCAAAGGTCACCCAGTCCAACCCCTGCAGCCAGCAGGGACATCTGCAGCCAGAGCAGGTTGCTCAGAGCCCCAAACATGGGATGGTGCCAGCCGTGGGGCAGCTCCCACCTCTCTGGGCAACCTGGGCCAGGGTCTCACCACCCTCAGTGTCAAACATCTCTCCCTTCTCTCCCTCGTTCAGTTCAAACCATCCCCCCTTGCCCTGTCCCAACAGGCCCTCCTCAGAAGTCTGTTCCCCACTTTCTGCTCATCACTTTAGGCACTGAGAGGCCACCAGAAGGTCTCCCTGGAGCCTTCTCTTCCCCAGGCTCAACAACCCCAACTCTCAGCCTGGCCTCACAGCAGAGGGCTTCCACCCTCTGATCATTAACCCTGCTCCAGGGGGTACAGAGGTAGGTCCCCCAGGCCCACTCTGGAGCATCCCTGCAGCTGCAGCCAGTGGTCCCTCCCCCCCTGCTTCTCACCTGTACCACGGAGTGCAGGGGGGCCTGGGCAGGCTTCCCCTTGCCGTCCTCCAGCAGCCCAGTGGCCACGAAGCTGAAGCCTCGGAAGAGCTGATGTGCCCCCGCGCTGGGGGGCACCCCTGGCGAGTCTGCAACAGCAGTTCAGAGACAGCTGCAAGGGGCCTGTGGCAGCAGAAACCTTCCCCTTGCTGTGGCTTCTCTTTAGGGGACTCTGGCCCAGAGCCGCACCGCGTGGCACCGAGCGTGCCCCTGCGCCCCACACGCCCACGGCTGGGCCACCCCAACAGGAGGCAGCCCCTGCCCTGCTGCCGCTGGCACAGCAGCACGGAGCTGTGGGCCCTCGTTTGGCCCTGCGTGGGCTCAGACAGACCTTTGGGCGTGCGCGAGGTGAACTCGGTGTCGAAGTAGAAGGTGTCGTCTGGCTGCCCGACCGCCGGCTTGAAGGGAGGTTTGATCTCCCTGCGGTACAGCTTCTGCAAGGCAAGGACAGCTCCGCAGGGCACTGGCGGCAGGGCTCTGCTGCTGCTCAGAGGGGTGCAAAGGCAGGAGGAAAGCAGCAAGAGGCTGGGAAAGGGTTTCTGTGGCTTAGCACTGAGCTGAAGCTCAGCAGCCTGAGGGGAAAGGAGGTTGTAGCCAGGTGGGGTTGGGCTCTGCTCCCAGGCACCCAGGGACAGAACAAGAGGACACAGCCTCAGGCTGTGCCAGGGCAGGTTTAGGCTGGACCTTAGTAAGAAATTCTTCATAGAAAGAGTGATTGGCATTGGAATGGGCTGCCTGGGGAGGTGGTGGAGTCCCCACCCCTGGAGGTGCCTAAGAGGAGGCTGCATGAGGCACCCAGTGCCAGGGGTTAGTTAATTAGAAGGGTTAGGTTGGACTCAACCATCCTGCAGGTCTTTTCCGACCTGGTTAATTCTGTGATTCTGTGAGACTTGCCCAGGGAGGTGCTTTTGAGTCACTGTGGGCAGACACCAGAGGTTTACCACGTACCAAGAGAGAAAGGACTCTGGGTGTAACCTGCAGCATCCACAATGGATTTACCTCGCCAGGCTTTTCCACCTCCTCCTCAGTGCCTCCAGGCTCTGCTGACAGGCACCTCCCCAGGGCCAGAGGAGCTGCCCTAGGAGGACATCCATACCCCAGCGCTGCCACTGCATTGCTTCTTGAGGCAGAAGCTTGAAATAAGCTTTGCTGGCATTGCTGGAGGGGGAGCTGAGCAGCTCCCAGGTGCCCGGGAAGCATTTCAAACCCTGGGCTTGGAAATCCCTCTGCAAGGGAGGGGAGACAGGGAAGAAACCACCTGGGGTGCTCCAGCAAGGAGCTGGGCAGTGGCAGCTCCCACCCTGCTGCACACACTGAGCTGTTGCCTTGCCAAAAAGGCTTCTCCAGCTCCTCCCCACTCTGTGCAAGACCATTCTTGGGGTGTCAAACTCCAGTTAAAACCTGCAGCTTGCTGCTGAGAGATGAGCAAAGCCAAAGCAAGGTGAGAGCCCAGGCCACGCTGGCAGGAGGCAGTTATTGCTGTGGCAGGGAGAATGCAAATGGGGACTGGCAGCTCTGCCACAGCTGTGCGAGCGTCAGAAGAGGGTCACTGGTGCTGGGCAGTGCAGAGCTCTGCCCTGGTGGCTCTGATACTCACGTTCCAGTCAATGGTGGAGTAGAAAGGATGCCGTTTGATCTCCTCTGCCCCATCTGGTCCGGAACCTGAAAGATGCACCCAGCGAGTGTGCTGCGTCAGCACACAACCAGCACGCTGCTGGGAGGGGGCTTTAAAGGGCATCCAGCCCAAGCCCCTGCAGCCAGCAGGGGCAGCCCCAGCCAGAGCAGCTGCTCTGAGCAGCCACCAAGCCTGACCTTGAATGTCTCCAAGGATGGAGCCTCCACCACCTCCCTGGGCAACCTCTTCTAGTGCTCCACCACCCTCACAGGAAAGGATTTCTTCCTCGTGTCCACCCGAAATCCACCCTGCTCTGCTTTCAAACCACTGCCTCCTGTCCTATCACTTCATGCCCTCGGAAACAGTCCTGCCCCAGCTCTCCTCTAGCCCCACTCAGGTACCGCAAGGCTGCTCTGAGGTCTCCTTGGAGCCTTCTCATCTCCAGGCTGAACAGTCCCAACTCCCCCGGCCTGGATGGGGGCTGGTGGGAGGTGTCCCTGCCCACGGCAGGGCGTTGGAACTCGATGATATTTAAGGTCCCTTCCAACCCAACCCATCCCATCCCATGAGCGGCCCTGGCTGTTGAGTGAGGCCACCAGCTGAGCACCAGTGTGGGCACGCTGCTGGCCCAGGGGGATGTGGAGGCCGCGGAGCAGCAGCAGGGGTGCCCAGGCCCTGGAGCAGATGCCAGGCTCTCACCCAGTCTGTTGGCTGGGTTCCGTTTGAAGAGGGCTCGCAGCAGGCTCTGCGCCTCGGCGCTCAGGAACTGCGGCATGCCCAGCTTCGCCCTGCCAGGAAGTTGTGCAATCAGCTGCAGCCTGCGAGAAGTCAGCCCACAAGCTGCGGGCGGCACCTCCCCCCCCCCGGCACAGTCACCACCGTGGCATTTACACTCTGCCCTTCCTCCCCGGCTGCTGCTGCCACCCTGCTTGCCGAACGGTGCCCGGCGGTTGCGGGCAGCCCCAGATTGCACCGCGCCAGAGCAGCTCCTGTGTGCGGAGGGCAGACTGCTCTTACTTGAGGATGAGGGTCATGGTCTCCTTCCGGTCCTTGCCCTGGAAGGGCAGCGAGCCAGTCAGCATCTCGAACTGGGGGAGAGAAGGGCAGGGCACAGCTGAGCGAGGCCGAGGGCGGCACAGATCCCACTGCAGCCTCAGCTGGGAGCTCGCCAAAGCTTTGTCGGTGGCCCACGAAGATGCCAGCCAGCACCGTGCCTGCTCAGCAGGGCCTGGCTGCCAGGCTTTGCAGGGGCAACACGGCCGAGCCGGCAGCTGCTGCGGCAGGAGCCCTGGGCAGCTGCCACCAGATGGTGGCACCAGATCTGCACAGACACCAACAGCCTGCGCTGGGGCGGGCAGGGTCACGCTGCGGGGACACGAATGTCCCTTTGCTAGGTCACCCCAATGAGCTCTGCGCCGCACACCCAGCGCCGCACACCCAGCACCGCACAACCCGCCACGGCC
>WAAF01020811.1:83430-130163 GCA_013400475.1 Tricholaema leucomelas | reverse complement strand
CCCAGCGCCGCACACCCGGCACCGCACACCCCAGCACCGCACACCCAGCGCCGCGCACCCAGCACCGGACACCCCAGCACTGCGCACCCAGCGCCGCGCACCCAGCACCGCGCACCCCAGCACTGCACACCCCAGCGCCCCACACCCAGCACTGCACACCCAGCGCCGCACACCCCAGTAGTGCACACCCAGCGCTGCACACCCCAGCATCGTGAACCCAGCACCGCACACCCAGCACCGCACACCCAGCACCGCACACCCAGCACCGCACAGCCAGCACCGCACACCCAGCACTGCACACCCAGCGCTGCGCACCCCAGCACTGCACACCCCAGCACTGCACACCCCAGCACTCACTGGGACAGCAGCCTCAGGAGCTCTGCCTGCCCCCCCAAGCCACAGGTTCCTGGCCGGGCACCTGGCCAGAGCCCCTTTGGGGAGCCTGGGGAGCATCCCCAGTTTGGCAGAACCACACCAGGGGGTTTCAGAGCTGGAGCTGCTGCTGGTCCCCATCCCCCCCGCTGGGTACCTACCATCAGCACCCCATAGGACCACCAGTCAGCGCTGTGGGAGTGGCCCTGGCGGTTCACCACCTCTGGTGCCATGTACTCCACGGTGCCACAGAAGGAGTAGGCTTTCTTCTCGTGGTCTATGGCCTCCTTACTCAAGCCAAAGTCTAGCAAAGAGAACAGCTGGCAGCAGGCGCCCATGGCCCTGAGCAGCACGGAGCAGGGAAGCCGAGGAGCAGCTCCATGCTGCCAGAGCCAGCCTGGCTGGAGCAGAACGCTCTGTGGAGTCCCTTACCTGTGAGCTTGATGTGTCCTTCCTCATCCAAGAGGATGCTGCAGCAGGGAAGAAAAAGCAAAGCTGTCACTGCCTGCAGCAAGAGCTGTGAGAACCAGCACAGAGCAGAGGCTGCCCAGAGGTGTGCCCAGAGCCCAGGAGGAAGGTACCTGTCCCTCCTCCACTGCTTCAAGCTCCATCACCAAGGTGTGAGCAGGTCAGAGAGCATCTCCCTCCCCTCTGCACCCACGCAGGGTGCAGCACCCCTGACCCCCAGACCCTGGGTGAGAGGAGCCAAGTCCTGCAACTGGTGTCTCTGCAGAGGCCCAGCCTGGTGCCACTTCCCTCTGAAGGCTCTCAGGAGGAGCCTGGAGCCTGCCAGGGATGGCTGCTCAGGAGTGTGGTGCACACAGGCTGCTTCCACAGCACTGCTGAACCGAGTGCCTCGACTGGCACTGCCACCTCCCATCTGCCTGGCCTCGGGGCACCACCCAGCTCTGCCTTTGTGCACAAGGCTGTGCCAGTGGCTGACTGCAGGCTGGGGGCTGCATACCCCAGCTCTGCCACACATACTTCTCTGGTTTGAGGTCCCTGTAGATGATGCCCAGGCTGTGCAAATGGTCGAGCCCCAGAGCTAGCTCTGCTAGGTAGAACTTCACATCCTCCTCGGTGAACATCACCTGCAGCAGGGCAGGAGAAGGGGACAGCAGCTGGGGTCACAGCCTGGCAGCAGCACAAGCTCTGAGGCACCCATGCAAGACCTTTCATATCCATGTTGCCCCAGCCCTGCCCTCTCACACTCAAGTCTCGCAGGCTCCACTGACTGCCCTACAGCAGCAGCTAAGCAGCCACACCACACCCCCAGAGCAGGCTGCCAGGCAGCAGGCAGACCTTGAAGCCTCTGCACTGATGGTCACCAGGTTATGTTCTCAGTTGTCTTCACCTGGCACAACTCCTTCCCTGTCCCAGTCCCTGCCTCACCCCACAGGACCAGGGCATGGTTCTCACCTGTCTGCACCCTCTGCATGATGCCCAGCAGAGCTGAGACCTGCTCCTACACTGCTGCTGTTTGCCAGGGACACAGTTCCTGAGACATCCTCTCCTGCTGCCAGCTCAGGGCTAGCAGCAGCTTGGGGGTTGTTTCCCCCACCCAGAGAGGTCAATCACTTCTCCAGGCAACTAAACACGAACTGAGAGCCTCAGGAGCCCACCAGGATGCCAGAGCAGACTCACCTCTTTGGACAGGCGAGTGAAGAGGTCACCTCCCCGGAGGAAATCCAAGATGAGGTACAGCTTCCCCTCCGTCTGGAATGCTGAAACACAACCCCGAGCAGCAGTCAGAGCCCTGCTCCAGGGCAGGCTCCAGGGTGTTCGACCCCAGCGGCTCCTCCCGGCTGCCCTGCTCCTGGGTTACACCAGGTAGGGCTCGTTCTGTGGGGCGAGTGTGGTGGCCTGGCTATGAGGCTGCAGCAGGAGCTCAGCAGCAGCACTCTGGCACTGCAGAGACCCTCAGCTGATGGGGGCTTGGCTCCCTCTCAGCTAGAGGTGTCCTGCTGCCAGGGCTGCTTTCCCAAAAGAGCTCCTGGTCACTTCCCAGGGAAGAGGCTATCCTCAGCTTCCCCAGCACCAGAGCATCAAACCTGCCAGGCTCTGCTGCCTCAGCTCCTCCCGATTTAATGTTTAATCCCAAGGATTTGCTATTTAAACCTCCTGTCCCAGCCCATGCTCTGTTCCCCACTCGACAGCAGGCACAGGAGCAAACCTTTCCAGGAAGGGATCTGTGCTAAGGGGGTTGTAAAGGCTCCAAAGCAGGACTGCCACTGAGGGGTGCAGACTGACCCAGGCCTCTTCTCCATTTCAGGTGTCTCCAGAAGCCTGTTAGGCACCACGAGAGGCTCTCAGCATCCTCCAAGCAGCCTGCTGCTGGCTGCCTCTTGCTCCTCTGCCTGCTCATGGCACCTTTCTCATCGTGCACACAGCCAGCCAGTGCCTCCCTGTGCCTGCAGCCCCTCCCCCAGCAGCCTCCCGACCAGCTCCACACTCACCATAATGGAGCTTCACCACAAAGGGGTGGTTGACATCAGCCAGGATGTCCCTTTCTATCTTTGTCCTCACTCGGTCACGCACTGAGGACGAGAGAGGGAGAGCTCAGAGATAGGAGGCAGCACACAGCACCCCGGTGCCAGCCTTGGCCCCAGCCTCCAGCTCTGCAGTACCAGACAGCCTGAGCCAGATCTCTGCCACCTCCAGCACTGCAACAGGAGTCTCTTCCAGCTGGAGGGCACAAGAGGCTCTCTGGCTGAGCTGAAGGCACTTCTCCTCCCCTCAGGCCACCCTGGGGCCAGCAGTGGCTGCTGTGACATTTCCCCTCTGCACTTGGAGCCAAGAGCCCCGCAGGAAGTCTCTCACCTTTCAGTGTTGCCTTCTTGAGCACTTTCATGGCATAGAGGTGGTTGCTGTCTGGTGCTGTTATCTTTCTCACCAAGAAGACCTGAGGCAGGAGCAGACCACATCAGCCGAGCACAGGCTGGGCGCTGGATGCCTCCCGGAGTGGCAGAGCTCACAGTCACCCCAGAGAGCAGGGGGCCACAGGACTGCTAAGACCTCAACCTCTCAGCCTGCTCCCATCCCTGACCACTCTTGCCAGAAATTCTTCCTGGTGTCCAACCCAAACCTCCCCTGGCACAGCCTGGGGCTGGTTGCTCTTGTCCTGTCAGTGACTCGGCCAAAGAGGTCAACCTCAGCCTCACTCCAGCCTCCTTTCAGGGAGCTGTAGAGAGCAATGAGGTCTCCTCTCAGCCTTGCTTCTCCAGAACAAACACCCCCAGTCCCCTCAGCCTCTGCTCCCCAGACCTGCTCTCTGAACCCCTCCCCAGCTCCCCTGCCCTTCTCTGGACCCACTCCAGCCCCTCAGTTCCCAAGGTCTGGTGGGGGATCAGGAAAGTTTGGTCTGGAACTGTGCTTTTTACCAGCAAAATCATTCAGCTGGCAGAACACCCAGGGAGAGGTGACCTCACCTTGCCGAAGGAGCCCTGGCCCAGCACCTTCAGGAGCTCAAACTGGGAGGGATCTGCTTTCTCTGAGCCTTCCTTCACGTGGTGTGTGATGTTGATCTCTTTCACAACACCTTCACCCTGGGGAAGAGGGCACCTGGTTAACTGGGAATATGCTGCTGGGGAAGGGGAAGCAAACCCTCCTGGACTGGGGAACCACAGACTGGTAGGGGCTGGAAGACACCTCCAGAGATCATCCAGTCCAACCCTCTGCCAGGGCAGGTCACAGAGGAACACATCCAGGTGGGGCTGGAAGCCCTCCAGAGAAGGAAGACTCCACAGCCTCACACCAAAGAAGTTTCTCCTCCCGTTGAGGTGGAACCTCCTGGGCTCCAGCTTGTCCCTGTTGTTCCCTCTCCTGTCACTGGGCACCACCCAACAGAGCCTGGCACCTTCACCCTGACACCCACCCCTCAGGTACTTATAGACCTTGCTCAGATCCACTCTCAGCCTTCTCTTTCCAGACTAAGCAGCCCCAAGGCTCTCAGCCTTTTGTCACAGCAGAGCTGTTCCAGGCCCTTCACCATCCTCACAGCCTCCCTCGGTCTCCCTCCAGCAGACTCTGTCTGTGTTGCCCCTAGGAGCCCCAGGCCGGACACAGCATTCCAGGTGTGCTCTCAGCAGGGCAGAGCAGAGGGGGAGGAGAACCTCCTCGGGCTCACAGGAACCACATCTGAGAGAACCACACAGGTTGGTGCTTGTCACAGCTACCTCCTGCCCTCCACACCTGCCACAGAGCAGTGGCCAGAGGCTGGCAGCAGGCAGCCCTGGCTGGCATCTGCCCTCCCCACAGGCTCCGCTCCTCGTGCCACAACTGCTGCATCCCTCTGGACCGCGTTTCAGAAGAGCTCTTGAGCAGCACCTGCCTTTTGCAGGGCCTGGTAGCAACCCCAGGAGTGTTAATGCCACCGAAAATCCCCCAGCACTGTTGGCAAAACAGGGCCAGGGCTGGCACCCATCGGAGGCGCCGGAGCCCATCTGCTCGGCAAGCTGAGCAGCAGGAGCCTCAGAGCATCTTCAGCACATGCAGAGGATGCTTCAACAGACTCAAGCCTTCAAGAAGCCTGAGGGGAAGCCAAGGTCTCTGGCACAGGTTTTGTTTAAAACACTTCTCTTGTATTGCAAACAAAACAAAGAAGGGAAAAAGAAAAGAGATTTGATCGGCAGTGTCGAGAATGAGCTCAGCACAGAGGAGCTGCCACAGCCCCCAGGAGCTGCTCAGACACCTCCTGTGCCCCACACACCTTGGTCCTTCCCTCTGGAGCACCAAAATCGGAATCATTTGGGTTGGGAAAGCCCTTTCAGGTCATTGAGCCCAACCATTGCCTACCTCTGCCCCGACTGGGGCTGAGCTGTGGCCCTCAGCACCACTTCCCTGCCTCTGTGAAACCCCTCCAGGGATGGGGATTCAGCCACGGGCAGCCTGTGCCAGGCTTCGAGAACCTGACAGCCCAGAGCCCAGCTCCACACCAGCAACTTGTGCTGCTTTGTTTGCATCCCAAACAGAAAGAGACTTCTCCTGTTGTTCCTACAGCTGTGCCCTTCCCTCTGCTTCCAGCCAGGAGACCTCTCCTCAGACTTCCTCAGAGCTTTACCTGCTCCAGACCCCTCCCAGGTGACCGTGGAGGAGCCCCCCCGGGCAGGCTGGAGCCAACTTCCCCCTTGTGCAGACACCAATCTGACTCAGGCCAGGAGGCCCTCGGGGCTGGGCATTTGTAAGGGCACCTCCAGGCTTCTGGCACTTCAGTGCCAGCTCATCTGGTGTTAGCTGTGGCCTGGTTGCTATCTGGGCCCGAAGGCAGCAATTATATTCCAAAGGGCATCAAACTGAGCTGCTGCCTGCCCTCAGGGCAGATGTGGCCATCAGAGCCTGCCAGAAGGCTGCAGCTGCTTGCAGAGCTGAGGGACAGAACTCAGCCTTTGCTTCCTGCGACTGCTCAGGTCCTTGCCTGGAACCCACCTAAGCAAAGCAGCTTTGACAACAACAGGAACCAAGCCTCAGGCTGTGCCTCTCCTCTGCAGCCTCCCCACACCTCCTGGGGCAGCGTGGCCCTGCCAAGCACCCACGGATGTGGTTGCTACCTGCACCCAGCACCCTTCCCTGCGTTACAAAGTGGCTTTGTTCCCATGGTGGCAGCTTTGCCCTCTCCAGGCCCTGCATTATTCAGGTGCTAAGACCTAGCAGAGATGCCCACACTGCCCAGGGAGCAGCCTGGGCAGGGGGAGAGGGCAGGGGGCAGGAGCTCCCCTGTGTTATCTGGGGTTTGCTGCTCTCAGGGATCAGGCAGGAAAGATCTCAGAATCCCTGGGACAACTTTCCATGCTCCAGGAGGTCTCCCAGCTCAAACCAGCCACCTCACAGCTCTGCTTTGGCTGGAGGTGGTCTGCAGCAGGGAGCTGATGGTGAGGAGCAGCTTCCCACTTGTGGCCAAGAGCCCAAGCAGAAGGCAGCCAAGAGGTCTCCTCCTGCTTCCAGGTTGTTCAGCTCTCCAGGGAGTGACCCCACAGCAGGGAGTGACCCAGGGATGGGACCACTGGAAGCTGTAGGCTCTCTCCCTCCTGCCCACCTTCATGACAACACCAGAAACAAAGCAGATCTCCACACACCAGCACTTGTGCAGCCCTGCCTGTGTCCCCTTAGCACCCACAGCTATGCAGGCTGAGCACCTGCATCCACCTCCAAGTCACAGCATCCCTCCTGCCACCACAGCTCCCCAGGAGCTGCACAGTGACCTACTGGCACAGCTGTGGGAAGTCTTCCTCTTGGCCAAGAGCGAGACCCAGGGTGTTCAGCCCAGGTGGTTTCAGCTGCCCAGGCTGTGTCAGAAGGCAGGCAGAGACTTGCACACACAGCCAGAGCACAGCAGCCAGCCTGCAGACACAGCAGGCAGAGCAAAGCGGCTTCAGCAGAGAGGCTGCTGGCGGTAGCTGGCTGGGAACAGCTCTGAGATGCTGTTGGGCATCGTTTCCTCCCAGGGGCTGATCCAGTAACAGTTAGGGCTCTGGAGACCAGCTCCTGGGGCCTGTTAAGCACCACACCAGAACAATGCACCTCTGTGGCACCAGCAGGCTCTACCTGCACTGAGGGAAGCTTCTTCAGCATCACACAAACTACCTCTGAAGGCAGAGGAAGCAAAGCAAAGCAAAGCAGACTGCTCCAAACGCCCACCCGAGGCAGCAGCCCACCCGGGTGAGCACCCAGGCGATGCCAAGAGAAGCAAAGTGAGCAAGGGTGGTACTGACCGGGCTGGAGAGCTGGCTGGGGGCTGGCAACTGCAGCCTGTAGGGCTTGGCTCGGTGCTTCCTCTGCAGCCAGAGCGTGAGGAGGGCGCAGATGCGAGGCAGCTTGGGGCCCCTCTCCATCCTCCCATCCCGATCAACATCCCACAAGCCCCAGGAACCACCCCCCCCGCCGGCTCCCGGGCAGCACAGCTGGTTGCTGGGGGTCCGTGAGGCTCCTGTGGCACGGCCTGGGCAGCCCAGGGCTGAGGTGGGTGGGTGGAGGAGACGCAGGTGGTTGGAGCCCTGCTGGCGGATGCGCCGCGGCGAGGCGGAGGCAGCTTCCACGTCCCACTCCCCAGTGACACAGCTGTGGCTGGGGCTCCCCGGGGGCTTTGGGCTTTGCTTTTTCTTGGGGCTGTTTTGGTTTTGATTAAAAAAAACCCAACCTCCCCAAAAAAACACTCCCAGCTCCTGGCTTGGGTTCCATGGATCAGCCAAGGAATCCCAAGCTGGTTTGGCTGGGAAGGGACCTTTAAAGGTCATCCAGTTAACCCCCCCTGCAGCCTGCAGGGACACCCCCAACTAGAGCAGGCTGCTCAGAGCCCCAGACGACCTGCCCTGGGAGGGTGCCAGGGCTGCTGACACGAGGCATGCATGGTTGCAGTGCCCTCCCTCTGGCACCACAGGAGCCTCCTGCCAGGCTGAGAGCTTTGAGGGAAGTCTGACACCACCTCAGGAAGCTGCACAACTCTCTGCTCTCACACTGGCACAGGGATGGTGGGACTCAAGGGGCATCAGTCCCAAAGGGTCACCTGTGATGGGACTGAGGGGGCATGGGGTCAGGACAGACAGACGTTTTCTGCAGCAAGAGCCCAGGCAGTGCAGGTAAGAAGGAACTCCCTGCAGTGAGTACAAAGTCCCCCCCATACCTTTGCAATTTGAAAGAGCTCAGTGCCAGCCTGGGCTGCTGTGTGCAGAGCATCAGAAGAGGATCTGGGTTGAACCCATCCACCCCTTGTGGCTCTCCTGCCTCCTCCACCCCCACACTCTGCCCTTTGAGAGCCAATATGGGGAGAGAGAAAATGATTTAACACCAGCAGGGCAGCTTGGGCCCAGCTCCAGAGGGCACCTCCCTGGCGAGGGAGCTGGGAGCAGAGGCCAGAGAGCAGCATGAAATGACAGCATGGAGAAGCCTGCAGAAGAGTGAGTGATGCCAGCACCTCCCAGTGAGAGACAAACTGTGCCCACCATGTGCCCCCCAGAGGAGTGCCACCGGGGGTGCCTGACGGTGCACAGTGGAGTCGGGCAGGAGCTGCAGGCAGGCAGCTCTCTGGCGTGGGCTGGCAAGATCTGAGCAATCCTGTCCCCACCAAGATGATTTTGCGTGTTCTGAGGCACCCAGCATGGGGAGAGGAGCTTCAGAAGAGACACCAACCCCCTGCTCTGTGTCCCTGTGTCCCTGCAGGGCTGCCCCAGCAAGCTGACAAGAACAGAAAGCCACAGGAGACAGAAATGACAGCACAGAGAGGGGCTGCTGTGGGGAGGAAGGAGGAGGAGGATGAAGTCAAGTCCAGGATGTGATGTGAGAAGTTAGCAATAGCTGTGCTGGGTGGCAGCAGCCCCAGCGAGCCCTGCGGGCTGCAGAGGGGTCCCTGGCAGCTCTGCTCTCACCCTGCTGTACATGGGGCCAGCTGCAGACTCAAGGCAGGAGGCTCCTCGGGTGCGCCCCTGCAGCATCTCTTACCTTGTCTGCCGGCTCCACGAGGTCCTTCTCCGCCCAGGCGATGTCTGCCTTGGCCTGCGGGACACAAGCGGAGCTCAGCCGGGGGCGGCGCTGCCCTGCCCAGGCCTTCCCGGCCAGAGCTCCGCAAGGGCTGCGAGCTGCCTGCAGCCACTGCCGTGCCCTCGGGCACCGCTCCCTGCCAGGGGTCCTGAGCTGTGCTGCTGGCCCCAGCGGAGCCGCCGGAGCCACCTTCCACCGAAGTGTTTAAGCCGACGGGTGGTGGAGGAGGCACTCAGCCCTGCATGTGCCCCGAGACGCAGAGCACCACGACCGAGGAGAGAAAGAGCAACTCCTGCACCACCACCGAGGAGAGAAAGAACAGCTTCTGCCTGGTTGCTCAGTGCCTGGATCAGATTTTACTCTCGGCTGCACCCAAAGCATCTCTTCTGGTGGTGGTGTCCTGGGTCTGCAGGGGTGTCTGGCACTGCCATGGCAAGGAGATGGCTTCTCTCCAGGGCATGCTCAGGATTTCCACGGCAACCAAGAGGCACACACTCAAACACCAAACCTCACCACATCCCCCGAGGGCAGGGCAGGGCAGGGCCATCCCAGCTGCTCCCGGGCAGCAAGGGAAGTGTCAGTTTGTGCTGCCCCTGGGGCCAGATGCCAGCTGTGAACCCTTAAAGGCAGAGACGCAGAAGCATTTTGAGGCAGCTGAAAGCAGAGCCCTGCCCCTCAGCTGGGACAGGACTCCTCTGCCCCACACACTCAGACTGCAAGGGAAGGAAGCAGCTTTGGCAAGGTCAGTGCCCAGGCCTGCTGCAGGCAGCTCTGCTCCCACATCCAGGTCCTCTTTCTCCTGCCCTGCAGACAAGCAGCTCAGTTTGCAGGGGAAAATCCCCACCCCCAAAAATCAAATCAGAGCTGAGTAATTTCCTCCAAGGGGCTCAGTCTGGCTGCAGGTGAGGTAAAACTCCTGCGACTGCAGCCAGAGGGACCTAAGAGACACTCAAGCTGTGACTTCTCTTGTCCCTTTCCAAGCAGTCCACCCCCGCGGCTGTGGCACTGGCATGGTCCTGGGGCACCAGCAACATCCACTGGGTGGGCAAACATGAGGCAGAGTGACCTGAGAGCAGGACAGGAGCTAGGAGAGGAGAGAGAAGAGAAAGCAAACCCTGAGGGAGGGGAGGAGCTGTGTGAGGATCAGAGCGAAGGAGGAACTGATCTTCAGCTCCAGAATCAGAGCAGAGAGGACCTCTACAGCCACCTCCTCCTCTCCATGGCCCTGCCCTTGCTGCTGGAGCAGCCAGGACCAATTTAAGGTCTGGCAGAAGGTGAGGAGCAGATGCCAGGGGCAGGCAGCTGGCACATCTACCACAGCCACAGCCAAGCCCCTCAGCAGTGCCCTCCCAGCAGGGATTACACCCACGCGGGGCAATCAGCTCCTCCTGGGCTCCTTCACTGCTCCCACCAGCCGGCAGCCACCAACCCCTGCCTGGCATGGGCACGGAAGGCTTTCATAGAGTCAAGCAGGTTGGAAGAGACCTCCAAGCTCATCCAGTCCAACCTAGCACTCAGCCCTGTCCAATCAACCAGACCATGGCACTAAGTGCCCCAGCCAGGCTTTTCTTTTCTCCTCAAGCACAGATCTCTCTGGGACACACTGCCCCGGGGAGCTGCCACCCCCCTCTGACAGCCACAGCCTCAGCCTCGGGGGGCATTTTACACAGACCCCTGCACCGCTGGGGGCTGCCATTTGCTGCTCCTGGAGAACAGAAGGACCCCCCCAAGCAGCAGCCAGGGCTGAGCCCAAGAGGTCACTCGAGCCAGAGGAGACAACTTCTGCACTTCCACTGCCAGCTTCCAGCGGCACAGGTGGCTCAGCCACCCCCGAGCAGGGGCTGGGGCACACACAAGGAGTTATCTCCCCCCCCAGCACCAAACTCAGAATGCAAACCCTCCCTTTCGTGGGGAAGGATCTGACGAGGCAGGAGCCAAGAGACAGGTTTGTTTTCGCTGCCGTTCTGTCACTGCTGCTCGAGGCAGGAGACAGCCACAGCTGAGCGCAAGAGACACAGACCGAAAAAAGAGGCTCGCAGGAGCTAGAAGCAGACTACACAGATTACACTTTTGGCATTTCCCTTCCTAGGCATCAACAACTACCCAGAAGCTGTTTTAATTTCTGTTGCTTCAACACATGCTCTGGTCCCAAAACACTCCCGAATTCTGGCAGCACCTAGAGAGACACTCGGGAGGGAGCAGTGGAGCCACCAGAGCAGCCTTGGCCAGAGGAGGAGCTGTTAGTTGGGAGGGCAGCAGGGATGGCTCTGAGGGCTCGGGAGGGCCACCAGCACCTCAGGTCCCGCAGAGGACAGAGCCCTGCAGGCAGGGCAGACATTAGCAGCCTCGCACTTGCCTCCTGGATCCTTGGCTTGCTGCGGAAGAGGAGCCTCAGCATCTCCACAGGCTTCAGGCTGCTATCCTCCCATACTGTGGCCAGCTGGCTTCTGGATGTGCGGCAGTCTGCAGCCCCGGGGCGGCAGGAGGAGCTGGGGGAGCTGCAGCTCTGTCGCTGGGATGTATTTTGGGAGTTTTCGCTGAGAGGAAGCCGCGGTTTGCTGTGGGGAAATCGCACGGCGGGGCCGTGGCTGCGCAGCAGCGGCCAGAGCACAGCTCTGCCTGGCCTGCCGGGCGCCCGCAGGGCTCTCCACCGGCACAGCTCCGCAGGCTTCGCAGGAGGGTCGCTGCAGTGCTCCACCTCACCGCCGGGAAAAGCAGGCACAGAAAGAGCCATTCCAGTCCCGACGTGAGGCAGCAGCAAGCAGCCAGGAGCCTGCGTCGCTCTTCCCCGGGCTATGCCGTCCCTGCTCTGGGCAGCACAGACCTGGCCCCACAGAAGTGCTCTCCTTGTAGGGTGAGCCGAAGCCCCAGGGAAGGGGCTAGGAGGAGGCAGATCTCCATCCTTCCTTCATGGCTTTGCTCATCTGATGCCTCAGGTCTTTGGGGTGCTGCTATGAGACCTCACAGGAGGTCTGGACACAATCCTGCCTGTGCAGCTCCTGCCCTGCTCTGCACCCTGCTCCTGCACATCCCACATGGTGGGAAGGAGATGGGGACTGGCAAAGCCAGGTGGTGCAGGAGTGGAGCAGTGAAGAGGGCTTCAGCCTGCTGGTTCTCACTCTGTCCCCTCTCAGCTGCTGCTTGCCAGGAGCAGAACGAGCCACAGGCTGCCAGTTCCCACACAGAGGCCACCTGCACTTCAGCCATGCAAACCAGGTGCCCTGGAGGCTGTCAAAAGTCACCCAGGGTCACTGCAAGGTCCTCTGCTACTCCACAGAACTCCTTTAGCTGTGGGCCTGGTGCCCCTGTGCTAGACCAAAGGGATGGCTCAGCAGAGGGCTCAGCTGCTGGCCAGGAAGCTCTGGATGAAGATCTCTGGTGGAGCCCAAACCCCCTGGTGCAGACTGCTCCTGGGTGGCAATTTCAGGAATATGGGAGGTGAACTCCTGAACTTCTGCATCGAGTTTTAGGCAACTACTCCAGAACAAAAAAACTTCCCTGCAGAGCACCAGCTCCTGCTCTGGAGGGAGCCTGGGATCCAGGGAAGCAAGCAGGAGGAGCAGGGAGGGAGCCTGGGATCCAGGGAAGCAAGCAGGAGGTGCAGCAGCCCTGCAAAGGACCGAGGCTGCTCTGGGCTGCGGTGCAGAGCAGAGGCAAAGGCTCCTCTGCCTGGAACTGGGTTTTTTTAAGTGGTGGTTCTCAAAAAGGGGAACAAACACAGCAAAGAAACCTCCCCAGCCACTGCCTGCCCTCCTGCAGAGGCCTTATTTGGGCAGGGCTGACAGTTGGCCTCATTTGCAACCAAAGAATTGACCAGAACCACCTCCTCGTCCTTTGGTCTGCATTTCACAGCACCCTCGAATGGGTTGGAAGGAACCTCGAAGCCCACCCCCCCCGAGACCTCTGCTTGAGCTCCTCAGCCACTTCCAGCCACACTCCGAGCAGGAAAAGCTGCAGAAGGCTTCGGCCCCGGGCGGGGGTGGGGTACAAAAGCAGGAGCTGGCGGAGGGGAGTGGTGCGGGGCAGCAGCGGCAGGGAGGAGTGGGACAGTGTCGGTGCCTGGGGTCACCAACCGAGCTCAGAAGCAGGGAGAGCCTCTGCAAGCAATCCCAGGGGATGTGCAGGGAAGGAGGTGGTGTCCTTAGTGCTTTAGGCTGGGGCTGCTGCTCAGACAAAGCCTCGGGAGGCAGCCAGGGTCCGGGAGGAAGGGCCCAGCGCAGGGGGGGACTTTGAAGAATGAAGCCTTGCCCGAAGTGACTTCTGCAAACACAGCTAAGGAGCGCTGGGAGCTCGGCAGGAGGAACTTCCTGATAAGGGGATAAGGATGGGGGCGGATTCCTGGCAGGAGCTCTGCTGCTGGAGGCTTGCAGGAAGGGATCGCTGCGAGGGAGCAGTGCTGGAAGGAGGCAACTTTCACCCTACACCACCCCCAAGGATTGGGGATTTTGTGTCCTGATAAACCAAAAAGAAGGAGGGAGAAGGAATGCAGGCTGGAGTCAGAGCTGAGCACAGCAAAGCTGCCAGCAGTGCTGGCATCCCAAAGTCCTGCTCACTGCTGCCTTCCTGGACAGGCTCCCACAGGGCCAGGCCAGCTCCATCCAGGAACGTTGCCCACACGGCTTAAAACAAAACCTTGGACTCCTGGAAGCACTCTGTCATCCCAGGGCAATTCCTCCCCACTCCAGAGCAGCCAGAATTAATTTAGTGACCTTTGAAAGGCTTCTGCTGCCACTCAGAGCAGTGACCCTGGCTCCCTCCTGTGGGCTTATGAGGGAACCCCTGCAAAGGCAGAACTCAGCCCAAGGCAGTGTGGGTTTACCCTCTGGTGCTCAGATGGAGCAGTTCCACCCTGCTCTTTTCACAAGGCCCTGTCCTCACCGGCAGGTTCACTTCTCTGCGTCAAGAAGTGACCCACGGCAGCAGCTGTGGTGCTGCACGGAGCTGTCGGTGCAGGAACCCCGGGGGCTACAAGCAAGAGCCCTGCAGGCTCTGGGCAGGGGCAGCAGAGCAGCAGGGGCAGCACAGGACTTTCAGCAGAGCACGGGGGAGCAGTGGTGACATGGGCCAGGCTGTGCCACTCCAAAGGGGCTGTGCCACCCCAAAGGGGCTGAGCACCCAGAGCACCCTGCCAGGCTGGCTGCCCAACCACTGCCTCCCCTCGAGCAGGCTCCAGCAGATGGCACCCAGAGCATCTCTCATGTCCCAGAGGTTGTTTCAGCTCTGGCACTGCAGGCTGAGAGCCAACAGGACCCATGCCATAAGCACCTCACACACCCTCACAGGAGCACTCAGCAGCACCAGGCCGGGGGGGGGCAGGGATGGATTAAGGGATGGGAGTTTTCCCGAGGGAGGCCTGAGGCCGGGGAAGGCAGAAGGTGGCCTCACAGGTGGCAAACCAAGTCCCCTGCCTCACATCGACCTTGCTGATCTCTTGTACCTGACTCTGGACCAGGAGCACCACAAGATCTGCTTCATGGCAGAGCTTGGTCCACTTTGGCATGGAGAGAGCAGAGAGGCTGAGGCTCAGGCATCTCCCTCGCCCTCCCTGGCCTCCTCCCTGCTCCTGGCTCTCTCCAAGGGCATTTTGGCACCAGAGCATGAGAGTTTCTTTTACAACAAAATAGAACTCCAATCTCTCCACCCTTTCCAGGCACAAGCTGCAGCTGGCCAGGATCAGCTGACAATGAGCAATTTGGGCTCCAGATGCAAGCTCAGGCAAAAGCTGATCCCAAACCCCACCAAGAGAGCTGCGCTGGGGAGCTGCGAGAGCAGACCCTAAGCCAGCAGGACTTTGCACCCCGAGAGAGGGAAACACCTTCAGCTGCCAGGAGATAAGGAACCAGCTCACTGCAGCCTCTGCAGAGCAAATCAGCCTCCATGTAGAAAGTGCAAAGGATACAGCCCCCTCCCACCCCACGCCCCTTGCTGCAGCCCTACCATTTCCCAGCAAGGAGGAAAGGTCCCACTCAGCAAATTCAGATCCACTCCTGCTCTGATGGTGCTAAAAACCAAAGCAGGAGACCTGTGCCAGGCTGCTCTGAAGGAGGAACATTGCTCCGAGGAGCCGACCTCACAGCACCACCCTCAGCAAGGCACCAAGCACTTGTGCTGCTTTCTGCTGGGAGGGGAAAGCCTCCAAGTGCAGCCCAAGGCAGCAGCAGAACCAGGACTTGTTTGCTGTCCCTGGAGTTACCGTGGGATGTGGAAACAATTCCCTATCTCAGGAAGGCAGGAATTCCATACTCCTCCCACAGCACACACATGCTGCTGGAGGATTTCTTGTTGCAAGACACACAAGAAGTCATCTCAGGTCTTGGTGAAGACTTTGCTTGGTACCTACCAGGTTTTGGTCCAGGCAGGCTGGCAGAGCCCAGCTCTGCTGGCCCCTGGCAAGGACACAGGAGTGGGATGCACTGAAGTGGTTGTCACATCTTCTGCTGCCTCTGAGGGACAGCAGTGCTTAAAGACCTCCAGGACCACCCAGTCCAGCCCTTGCCCCAGCACTGCCAGGGCACCTCTAAACCATGGCCCTCAGCACCACAGCTTTGAAACTCCTCCAGGGATGGGGACTCCACCACTGCTCTGGGCAGCCTTGGCCAGGGCTTAACCTCTCTTGCAGTGAGGAAATTGCTCCTCATGTCCAACCGAAACCTCCCCTGGTGCAACTTGAGGCCACTTCCTCTCACCCTGTTGCTTATTACCTGGGAGAAGCAACCAAGCCCCACCTGGCTCCAGCTCGGAGAGGCAGGAGAAGCCTGCCCAGGGAGGGGCTGGCAGGAGCACCCCTGGCTTTGCTGCAGGCTCAGGAGCTTCAGCTATGCTGGGGAGCTGGGGGCACAGATCTGCCCCAGTGCAGCACACAGGGGAAGGTTCTTTGTGTTAGATTTTCCAGTGAAGGAGGCTTCCTGGAGGCAGAGCTTGAGGCAGTTTCTGTCAACCCACGAGGGGGATGGAAATGGAGGAGATGAAACCAGAGCAGTCCTGATGGGTCAGAGTGCCCTGAGTGGGGGCTCTGAGTGCTGCTCCCAGCCCTGCAGCCTCTGCTGCACTCCTCTTGCGCAGGTCCTGTAAACTGACCCCACTTAATTATTCATCAGAGCCTGCAGCTAAGCAGAGGCTCCTCACAGGCAGACGTTTGATGGCTTGCTGAAGAGCTCAGAGCTTGCTGTAACCATGGCCCTGCCTTGCCGAGGAGGAGCAGCAAAGCTCTGGCAGGAACAAGCCAGGCAGCTGGCAAGCATCACCTCAACACCAAACCCACCTGACTACTGCAGCTGACAACAGCCCCAAACCAAGAGCCCTAAGCCAAGAGCCCCAAACCATAGAGCCCCAAGCCAAGAGCCCCAAACCATAGAGCCCCAAGCCATAGAGCCCCAAGCCATAGAGCTCCACCACTGACAGGCTGGGAAAGCTGAAGGTTAGGAGTGGCAACAGGAGCAGCCCAGTGCTGGGCAGGCAGATTCCCAGGCAGCAATGCCATGCTCAAGATGCTCTTCTCTCAGCAGCTCTCTGCAGGTTGGGCTCAGCACTGGGGGCCAGGCTGGCTGCCCCTCTTCTGGTGCTCCCCCAGTGCCTGCTGTGTTTGCACAGCTGCTGCTGGGTTCTCCCAGGACTGGGAAGCCATCGAACATGGCAGAGGAGGGATTTGCTGAGCTGTCTGCTCCCATGCTCCAGAGCTTCCCAGTTCTGGGAGAGCCCAGCAGCAGCTGTGCAAACAGGCCAGGCCTGCTCCAAAGCACAGCAATTCACTTGTTTGTTTTCAAACCCTTCATGTTAAGAGGCTGTGATTAGAGCCATGTCCAGTACTGACCACACCACTGGAGGTGCCTCCTGCTCTGCACTCAGCCTGGAGCTGCAGCTCTCCTGCAGTGCTGGCAGTGCACAGCCAACACAAGAGCTCCATCAGCTCCCACTAGCTGGGCACATGGGACTCACCCTTTGGTGGCCAGCGAGCCTTGGAGGACTCTTTCTTCCCCGTGGAGAGAAGGTGCTGCAGGTTGTGCCTCGAGCAGCCACTCTGTGATGCAGCTCCAGAGCAGCCAGGGTAAGTGCCAGCACAGGTTCTGCTGCACAGCTCAAAGCCTGGCTGAAGATGTGTGAGCAGCACAAAGCCTTCCTCTCTTACCAGAGGGGCAGTTCATGAGAGGGGCCAGAGCAGCATTCCTCACCCCTGGAGCCTGCAGGAAAAGTGCTCCAAGTGCACCCAGTTTGCAGGTGGGAGTGAAGAGCTGGGCTCAAGTACCCCAGGAGGTGCAGGAGGAGTGGAGCACCACCAGGAAGCAGCCTTATGGCCAACAGCAGCTGAACCACCCCAGGACTGGCTCAGAGCTGCCACAGGTTGAAGGCTCTAAGCCCATTCCCTCCAGCTCACCTCAGAGGAGGACAGCTCAGGGCTGTGCCTGCAGCTGCATCACAGCTGAGTGTTCCACCCAGAACAGCCCGAGCCAATGTTCAAGCTGCTGATGTGGGCAGCTCTGGCCAGAGGTGCCCCTGACCAGGCTGCCTGCCTGTAGCTTCCCTGGCTGAAGGTGCAGCAGTACAGCAGGACCCTTCTGCAAGCTCTGCCTGGTCAGGACACAAGGACAGATCAGCAGCAGCTCTACAGAGAGCTGCATCTGCTCCCCTGCTGCAGTCCCACCACAGGTGGCTGCCTGGCAGCGAGGCTCAGCCTGAGCAGGTGGCACTCCTCATGCCTGTGCAGCACAGCAAAGCCCTCAGGCCTATCTCAAAGGTCTCTTTTATGGTGCACCACTGGAAAAGGTCAGGATTCACCTCCCCAGGTTTCACTGCACTCTGTGATTATCCCCCAGGAACGAGCTGAGGGCTGCCAGCCTGCACCAGAGAGGGAGTGGGCACACTCCCTGCTGCCAGCCCACTCCTCTGCTCTTCATTATGAAGAGGTTCCACTAATTGGGTGTTGTGCTTCCACTCAGCACCTTCAGGGAGCACAAGCTCACCCCTCAGCCAAGCTGGCTGGGGAGCAGGAATCAAACCCCCAGTGGAGAGAAGTTCAATCTCTCCACTGAATTCAAGGCCTCTGCTGCTGTTCCCCAGCTGAACAAGGGCCAGCTGCAGCCCACCCACCACTTACAGGCTTCTTTAGAAGGAGGTTCAGCACCTCAGGACCCAGGCAGAGTGCTACAGATTAGCCCCTGCGGCAGAGCAGCTTCTGAGAGCAAGGGAAGAGACCTCCTGGTTTGCTCCTGCCCTGCCCAGAGGTGCAGCTGGGGCTAACCCCAGGCTGGGGCAGGAGATCACAGGGGCACAGAATCCTTTTGGTGGGAGAAGAGTTAGGATTGAGTCCAAGCAGCAGCCCAACGCCACCAGGGGCACCAAACCGTGCCCCAGAGCGCCATGGCCCATGGCTTCTGAACACAGAGTCACAGAGTGCCAGGGGCTGGAAGAGACCTCCAAAGCTCATCCAGTCCAACCCCTGCAGAGCAGGAGCACCCAGAGCAGATCACCCAGGGACATATCCAATCAGGTTTGGAATACCTCCAGAGAGGGAGACTCCACAGCCCCCCTGGGCAGCCTGTGCCAGGCTCTGCCACCCTCACAGGGAAAAATTCCTCCTCATGATTGCATGGAACTTCCTATGGCTCAGCTTCCCCCAGTGCCCCTTGGCCTGGCACTGGGCATCACCCAGCAGAGCTGGCTCCAGCCCCTGGCACTCACCATTGCTGAGGTCCCCTCTCAGGCTCCTCTCCCAGCAGCACAGCCCCAGCTCCCTCAGGCTCTCCTAGCAGAGCTGTTCCATTCCCCTCAGCATCTCTGTGGCTCTGGGCTGGACTCTCTCCATCTATTCTGTCCCTCTCGAACTGCGGGGCCCAGAACTGGACACAGGACTCCAGATGTGGCCTCAGCAGGGCAGAGCAGAGGGGCAGGAGAGTCTCTCTTGATCCACTACCCACAGCCCTTCTGCTAGAGCCCAGAATGGCACTGCCCCTTCCTGGGCACCAGAGCACACCTCCAGGAGTGGAGGCACTGCACTGCACCAGGCTGCCAGCTGCCAAGTGCCCAGCTCCTCTGAGGAACTCTTGGATCTCCTCCCTTGCAAAGCACCTTTGGTTCCAGCCCAGGGAATAAGGACTGCTGCTGGCAGCAGCCTGCTCACAGGGCCAGGGCCAGCGCTGCTGGGGGGTGAAGTAATCCCTGCTGCAGGCTATTCTTAGAAGGGATCACAGAATTAGCTGCCAAAGGAGAGCAAGGCTAAAGGTGCCTCTTGCCCTTGCAGCCCCACGCACAGCTACCAGAGAAGGGCACAGGAGGGATCCTCAGCAACTTTCAGCTTGAGAATAGCCAACCCTGGGTGTTGTGTAACCTGCCCTGATAGGGCTGGGCCATTGGGTGTCAGGGCTCTGTGCTTGGAACCCAAAGTGAAGGAGGGACCTTGGGGAACTGGACCTGATACCTAATGGTTGGACTTGATAGTGATGGAGCTGCTGGAGTGGGGCTGGAGGAGGCTGCCAAGGTGACCAGAGCAGAGCTACAGGTAGGCTGAGGAGGGTCAGCTCAGAAGGGACTGCAGGGATAGGATGAGGGGCAGTGGTTTGAAACTGGAGCAGGGCAGAGTTAGGTTGGACATCAGGAGGAAGCTCTGCACGGTGAGGGTGGAGAGAGGCTGGCACAGGCTGCCCAGAGATGCGGTGGAGACTCCATCCCTGGAGAGTCTCAGAAGCACAGCTGGAAGCCAACCAGAAGAGTCAGGTGGCACCTGCTCTGGCACCCCATGCCAGAGGAGCAGGCAGAGCAAAGAGCCCTAAGCCACCCTCCTCAGGGCAGGACAGACTTGCATTGACCTGAGCTCATCTGACCCCTGCCAGAGCTCTCCAGGGCCGCTGGGAGTCTGCCAGCCCAGCAACTGGGACGGGAGTGCAGAACAGGTGGCTGGGAGGCAGTGGCAGCCACAGAGGGTTAGGGGTTGGAAGGGACCTCTGGAGATCATCCAGTCCCAGCAAGCTGACCAAGCAGCATCCCTGGGGGCTCAAAGGCCAGCAGAAGCTCCTGGAAAAGAACTGACTGAGGAGGAGACAATTGGGGGTTAGGTTTCAGTTTCTTTCACTAAAAATAGGACAGGGGAAGAACAACACAGGAGCCTCTAGCAGGGACCAAGGCTGACTCAGAGAGAAGCTGCTGCAGGGCTCTCGCTGGTGAGGAGGGCTCAGGCCCAGCTCCCCACAGCCTGCTCAGCAAGGTCTGCACGCCAAGGCCAACATGTGCCACTGCTTCTGGGTGGCAGGAAAGGACATCCTGAAAGGCTCAGCACTTCAAGGGACTGAAAAGGATCTGCTGCCCTGCACGGTGCCTTGCAGGGCAGAGGAGTGTGGGCACTGTCAGGAAGTACCCAGGGTAACAACCCAGCTGCTTGGAGAGAAACCAAACCCTCCTGCACCTTGCATGGAGCAGGCAGAGCTTCCTGTGTCTGAAGCAGGTCTAGCAGATAAAAACCCTTGTCCAAACCATGGGGGATAGCAGCCAGGTTCCCTTTGCCATTCCCAGGGACGTGGAAGGGCTCCCTGACAGGACTGGAGCTTCTCCCAGCCCCACCAAGGCAAGAGGGCAAACAGATACCAGGCACTTGGCAGGGCAGCAGTGCCAAAACCATCAAATGCTTTGGTGTTTCTCATCCCACCTGGCGAGAGCACAACAGAGAAAGGTGCAAACGTGGCCCTGAAGCACCCCAGGGACTCTCACTCCTAACCCTCTGATGCAGCCTCCTGCCCAGCTCCTGCCTGCTGGGCTGAGGCAGCCTTCTAGGAATCAGAGAATGCCAGGGGCTGGAAGGGACCTCCAAAGCTCATCCAGTCCAACCCCTGCAGAGCAGCATCGCCCAGAGCAGATCACCCAGGGACATATCCAATCAGGTTTGGAATATCTCCAGAGAGGGAGACTCCACAGCCCCCCTGGGCAGCCTGTGCCAGGCTCTGCCACCCTCACAGGGAAAAATCCTCCTCATGTTTATGTGAAGCTTTCTCTGCCTCAGCTTCCACCATTGCCCCTTGGCCTGGCACTGGCATCACCCAGCAGAGCTGGCTCCAGCCTCTGGCACTCACCTGCACATATTTACAGGCATTAATGAGGTCACCTCTCAATCTCCTCCAAGCTCCCAGCCCCAGCTCCCTCAGGCTCTCCTAGCAGAGCTGCTCCATTCCCCTCAGCATCTCTGTGGCACTGTGCTGGACTCTCTCCAGCAGTTCTGTGTCCCTCTTGAACTGGGGTGGGGCAGAACTGGACACAGGACTCCAGATGTGGCCTCAGCAGGGCAGAGCAGAGGAGCAGGAGAACCTCTCTCGACCTACTATGCACAGCCCTTCTGCTAGAGCCCAGAATGGCACTGCCCCTCCTGGGCACCGGGGCACACTGCTGGCTCATGGCCACGCTTCCATCCACCAGGACTCCCAAGCCCTTCTCCTCTTCAGTGCTCTCCAGCAGCTCAGTCCCCAACCTATCCTGACCACAGAATGAAACCATTCCATGAAGCCATGAGGTTTGGAAGGGACCTCAAAGCTCATCCAGTTCCAACCCCCTGCCATAGGCAGGGACACCTCCCACTGCCCAAGGCTGCCCAAAGCCCCATCCAACCTGGCCAAGGAGTTGAAGGCTGTGTGCCTCCTGGCACCAGGCAGGCATGCTGAGGGGCAGCACAAGACCCTGACACACGGTGCTAAGCCCCTACAGCCCTCGAGGCTTTGCTGGGGCCAAACCTTCTGTTGCTTGCTCCCAGACCCACAACAGGAGGAGGAGAGCAGGGCTTCAGCTGGCCTGGCAGGATTTATGCCCTACCAGGACAAGGAGACAGTGTCAAATGCTTCCCTGAAGGTCAAGGTGAAGCACATCCACTGCTCTGCCATCGCCTATCCAGCTGGGTATGCCCCTGTAGGAGGTTATCAGGTTGGTCAAATGTGACTGCCCAGGGTGACCAAAAGGACAGGAAAGAAAGCAAAGATTTCTCTTCCCTCTTCCCCCACTCCTCCAGTCCCTTCCCCTCCCACCTGCACCTACCCAGATCACAAAGCAGCTTCCAGGGTTTAAAAAAAGAGCTGTCCCCAGCCCCTTCGCCAAGGCAGCTTCCAGAGCTAACCCCAAACCAGTTTTTACCTTGGCTGGAGGATTTCCACCTTCTTCTGGAGCAGCCTGCCCGTTCTGCCAAGGAGAAGAACCTGCTGTTAGCACACACCGGGCACGGGACAGCTCCTCCCAAAGCCTTTGAGACCCCTTCCTGCAGGGCACTGCAGTGACGCCTCCGGACCTGGCACAAGAGCAGCCTGAGGGCATCTGATCAACAGCTTAAAGGGGGTGAAGAGGAAGGGGCCAGGCTCTCCCCAGTGGTGCCCAGGGACAGGAGAAGGGGCAACGGGCACAAATGTGCCCCCCAGTCCCTATCACACCGTGCAGCACCACCACACCAGCTGGGCAGGAGCCCACCTGTGCCTTGGCCACCTGCTGCTGCGGCTCCTCTGAGCTCCACAACTCACCTCTGTGCCAGCTATCAGCTGTGCCTCCAGCCAAGGCCCAGGCATGCCAAGCTGAGCGTTGCCCTGGTGTTTACCCAGAGCTGTTGGTGCCCTTAGCACAGAGAATAGCTGCAGAGTGAAGTAAGCACAACCCCAAGGGGAAGGGCTGGGGGGAGATGCTGTGCTGAGGATAACCACACTTGGAAGCAGGCTGCCGGTTGCTGGCTCAGCTGTCACTGAGCAATGATTCCTAACTCCCTGCTAATCCAAACCAGAGCTCAGGGAGGGCTGCCTGTGGCCAAGAGAGCTTCAGAAGTAGGATTTCCACTGCTAGACAGAGGGAAGCAGTGCCTGGCTGGTAGGCTGGAGAGGAGAGTTCAGGAAAGGGGGGAGCTGAGACATAGAACCAGTCAGGGTTGGAAGGGATCACAAGGATCAGCCAGCTCCAGCTCTCCTGCCATGGGCAGGGACACCTCACGCTAGATCAGACTGGCCACAGCCTCACCCAGTCTGGCCTTAAACACCTCCAGGGCTGAGGCTTCCACCACCTCCCTGGGCAACCCCTTCCAGGCTCTCACCACCCTCCTGCTGAACAACTTCTTCCTATCCTCCACTCTGACTCTCCCCATTTCCAGCTTTGCTCCATTCCTCCCAGTCCTATCACTACCTGACAGCCTAAAAAGTCCCTCCCCAGCTTTCTTGTAGTCCCCTTTAGATACTGAAAGGTCACAATAAGGTCACCTGGGAGCCTTCTCTCCAGACTGAACATGGGACAAGAGGTTTGGTTGCTGTGGGCAAAGCAGCACAGAGACCGAGCGCAGGCTTCTGCCCAGCCCTTTGGCTTCAAGGAGCAGCTGGCAGATGCTGGGTGCCACCTCCAGCCCTGCCAGACCTTGAGAACCCTGCCTAGAACACTTGTCCTACACACTGCTGTGGCCATCCTGCCAGGGGATGGAAGAGATGTGAGGCAAGAGAACAGTGCCTGTGCCAGGGAGACTGCCTGGGCATGGCAGTCCATGGTCTCAGAGGGGTGACACTGATCCAGCAAGGCCCTTTCCCAGGCTGCTATGGGGACAGAATTGCAGCACTCACAGCCAAGTGCTTTCCTCCTGCCCCAGAGCAAACCCAGTCCTTATTCCCTCACCTGGAATTCAAGAGCCCCTTGGAAGCATCCAGCATGGAAGCTCTCTCCCAGCTACAAACTCATCACCTCCTGAGGGGGCCTGAAGTACTTTGCAGGTTTCTTGGTTTGAGATTCTTCTGCCAAAAGCTTTGTTCCTGCACCCCCCAGCACACCACACACTGTGCCAGCCACTGGCTCTGGCTTTGTCTCCATCCCAGATGCCCTCTCACAGCACAGGGCTGGGAAGGAGCCTCCTGAATGTCCTACCCCAAAGAACTCCCCAGAGGCACTAAGCAGGCAACATTAGGGTTAGGGTCCTGCTGCAGGAGGGAGGTCCAGCTCCTTCTCCTGGGTGCCAGAGCAACAAGGACCTGATGCAGGTGGTGGCAGAGCAGGGCTTGGGCTACCAAGAAGGCAGCAGCAGGAAGCTCACCGGGGGCAGCAGCCTGGCCCTGAAGCTTTCCAGCTCATCCTGCCCCGGGGCAAGCGGAAATGTGGATTAGAGCTAATCTGATGGAGCAGCAGCCTGGCAGCAAGGGCACCTCTGGGTGAGCAACAGCTAGAGGTGCCCCAGAGGTGCCCCAGCAGCCCTCCTGCACACGAGATGCTCTAATGAGTTTTGTCCCTGGCACACAGAGCTGGCAGGGGTCAGTTACACAAGGGCCAGCAGGGCTGCACCCAGCAGATAGCTCTCTTGGGACATCTTGCACTGTAAATCCCTTTAATGCCACCTAATCCATGGCACGGGGAGCAACTGACAGAGCAGGCCAGTGTGCTCCCAGCTGAAACCAGCAGCAGTCCTGGCAGTGCCCTGTAACAGTGTGCCCACTCCTGCTGCCACCCAGCACCATCAGCACCACCACCATCCACAGCCCTGCTGGGACAAGCAGCCTGCTGCTGCCTCTGGACCTCCAGGTCTTGACTAGTGAGGAGCCTGGAGAGGAGCAGCTGAGGGACCTGGAGAAAGGAGGCTGAGGAGGGACCTGACTCTCTACAAGGCCCTGGAGGGAGGCTGGAGTGAAGGGTTGGCCTCTTCTCACAAGGGACAAGAGAAGAGGAAAGGGCCTCAAGTTGCACCAGGGGAGGTTTAAGTTGGGTGGTAGGAACAATTTCTTTCCTACAAGAGTGGTCAGGGATTGGAACAGGCTGCCCAAGGAGGTGATGGAATCCTCCCTGGAGGTGTTCAAGAAAGGTGTGACCATGGCCCTTGGGGAAGGGTTTAGTGGCCGCGGTGGTGCTGAGCTGACTGCTGGATTGGATGATCTGAAAGGTCTTTTCCAACCAAACCCATTCTGTGACCTGACACTTTTGCTGTATCACAACACAACAATTATCCTCCCCACTGGAGTCCCCTGCAGGTCGCTGCTCACCTTAAGACAAAGGCAGTAAAGCTGCCAAGGTCCCACTTGTGGTACTGGGTCCCAGGTACCCAGAGATGCTCCTTCACTCAACGTGGATCAGCTCTGAAGCACAGGAGCAGGAGTGGAGGAAGAAAGCCTTCACCCCACAGCTCCTGCTAGCTGGACACAAGACACAGAAGGGAAATGGTCCTGCAGAAATGGAGACCTCCAAAAGAGCCTGAGCAGCCCAAAGAGGCTGTGTGCCAGGGTGTGCCAGCGACAGCAGCCACTTGGCTTCCTCCACTATCTTTTGATCAGGGTTTTGTGCACTGTTCAGCTGAGATGCTTGGAGAAGTTATTCATGAGCAGTTCCTGCTCAGCGAAGGCTGAGAGTGGCTGAGCCTGCTGTGATCCCACCCCAGCTGTGCTGCTGGAGGCTTGGGTGTCAAGGCAAGAGCTGAGAGCAGAGCAGAGCCCTGCAGACGGCATCCGTGGCTGTGGGGATGAGGTCACCCAGCTCCACTCTCGGCTGCCTGCGCCCTGCCCCAGCCAGGTTTTCTACTACCTAAGCAATATTCTGGCTAACAGGCAGGAGAGAGAGCAGAGCAGGAACAACAAAAAGCATTACATAGCTCAGTGCCCAGGAGCCGTCTCCTGCCAGGGCTCATGTCAAGCTCCCATCACCTCCCCGTGCCTTTTCCTGGCATGGGTCTGGCAGGCAGGGTCCAGGGACCCATCCCCAGCAGCAGATGGGTCAACACTCCCCAAGCCCAGTGGAAAAACCCCAAAGCCCTTCACAATGGGGCTGCTGCCTCCAGCAGCACAGTGACAGCACCTCTGCTCCGTGACTCAGAAAGCAAAGGTTGGAGGAAGCTGATTCCCAACCTGGATGGCAGCCATCCCAGGGCACTTTACGTAACTGCTGTTCCAGAAAGCTCTCCTGAGCTTCCCGCGGTGCCACCTTGCCCAGGAGAGGCAACAACTTTCCCTTTGGGCCCCTACCCTTGGTGACTGTAACTGCAAGGTGCAAAACGTTCCTCGAGCCCTGGCTCCTCTCCGCTGTGGGATCCTCTAAGGTCTGACCCAGGCAGCGGCAGCCAGGTCTGGAGGTGGAGAGCATCCTTCTCATCCTCCTCTCCCTTCTCTCCGGAGGCAGCTGCAGGCAGCTGCTCACCCTGGCACACAGGCACTAAGCTGCTGAGGTCCCACTGTGATCCTGAGACGCAGCCAGGCTGATCTGCAGAGATCTCACCTGGGGCAGCTCCTGATCCAGTGCTGGAGCCCTGGGCGAGGTGAGATGGGGGGTGGGGACGGCTCAGAGGCAGGGCCTCCAGCTCCAGTTTACAGTCAATGCAATGGGGAAAGCAGCTCCCTGCTGCTGCCCTGACCCTCACGGCTGGCTCGGGCTGCCCAATCCACCGGAGCCCCCCCGGGCGCTCTGCTGCCGCTCCGCAGGGCTCCCGTGGTGCTGACACGGTGCCCGCCTGGCACCTGGCAGACCTGGCATGGAGGAGCAAATGAATCTCGCCCACAGCATTCACTGCCCTGGGCACTGGCATGAGTTGCCTCCCACTACCTTCTGTTTTCTGGCCTTTCAGGCTATCTTCTGGCTGTGTCAGAGAGAAACCACAGATCAAAAGCCCTGTCTGCCGGCAACGTCCTCCACCCTGCCCCCGGGCACACGACCTGGCTTCAGGAATTGTCACCAAGCTGTGGCAGGACTTCCCTTCTCTCCCACCTTCATCTCCCACCCTCAAGCACAAACCCATCCTCAGGACTCAAGTGATGCTTCAGAGCAGATGTTCTCAGCCCCTGGGACCCTCGGCCCAGCTGTTTGGCACCAGCAGCACAGAGGCACCCTGGGCACAGCACCCTGCACACACAGGGTGCTCCTTCCTCTAGGAGCTGCATCTGGCTGCTGACAATGAGCCAACCTTCCCCCTGCCCACCAGCAGACTCCCCTGTCCCTGCAGCAGCAGTGCAGTGCTGCCTGCACTCCAAGCAGAGAGCTCCTAAGAGGCAATTCTGAATAGGAATGAGCAAGTCTGACCCACGAAGCATTGTGTGACATCCCTCAGCACGACACAGGAGTGTGGCAGCATCACAGCCAGCCGGAAGGAGCGAGGGGACCCCCCCGGCACCCCTCTGGTCTCTCCAGGATCCCAGCTAGCTCCAGTTTGGATGAGAAGATGTTTAAGTAAAGAGTGCCAGAGGCACAGAGCCTCAGCTGGTTGCTCTGCGACGGCTGAAAACTGCTCCAAGCTGTCCCTTTATTCTGAAATGGCTGTGATGGGAGCCTGCAGATGTGGACAGCTGCTGCACACCCTCCTGCACATCTGGCTTTGAGCTCCTCAATAGGAGAGAAAGAGCAAAGCAGGAGGGAAGAGCAGACAGACAGACAGCCAAGTGACACGGGGCTGCGAGGGGACTGGGAACACAGGCCGGGGCTGGCGGGCAGCGAGGCAGCCCCGAGGAGAAGGATCCCAGACCCCAGACGCTGATTCCCTGAGCCTGCAGCAGGGAACGGTCTGTGTCTGGGAGGAGATTTAGGAGATCACTGCTCAGGCTCCACCAGCGACCAAAGCCTGCAAGGGTGCAAGGGCAGCACCGGCGCCGGGAAGCCCGCGGGGCACACATCGAGCCCCGGGCACCGCATAGCTCCAGGCGGCAGTGAACCCCTCCGCATCCCCGGGCTACCGGTGCCCCGGGGACCCGCAGCCGGGAAGCTCCCGGAGACCGCACCGGGCGCACACCACGCACATACCGAGCCCCGAACAGCGCACGGCGCCGGCCGCCCGTGACCCCCACACACCCCCGGGCTGTAGAACCCCACCCCGGGGAACTGCACATCCCGGGGGGGTCACCCCAGCCAAGAGGATTCCGGTGCACCGAGCTCCGCCGCGCACACGCCGAGCCCCGGGCAGCGTCTGCCTACGGCCAGCCACGATCCCCCGACCCCAGCTCCAGGCTGCCGAACCGGGGGTCACCGCAGCCGGGAGAGTCCCGCCAGGCGTGGGGGGAGGCCGGACCGGGCGCTCCTTTGTTCGGCGGAGACATCCCCCGCACACCGCCGCCTCCACCCGCAACCCCGGAGCCCCCTCCCCGCCGCCGGTAAGGGCCGGTGCCCCGCTCACCTCCGTGTCCAGCGGCACCAGCTCCATGTTGGGCCAGGGCTCGGCGAGCTGGGCGAGCGGCATGCTGCCGGCGGGAGCTGCCCCGCGGGGCTGCGCTCGCAGCGGTGGCGCTCGGAGCAGGGGCCCCGCGCTGGGCACCGGTTCCCCGGGCCGGGCCGGGCGGGGAGCGGCGGGGCGGGGCGGGGCGGGGCGGCTCCGCCCGCCGAGCTGCCGGGCAAGGAGGGCGGGAAGGGAGGTCCCGGGGGAGGCCGAGAGGGTGCTGAGCGAGGAGAGCCCGGCGGGGCGACGGACGGCGGCTGTCTGCTGGCGGCGAGCTGAGAGCCCGGAGAGGTGGGGGGGGTAAAGGGACAAAGATGACGAGCGGTGCGTGGATGCCACATGAGTGCTTCTGCGAGGAGCAGGAGTGGCTAGGGATGAATCATGGAATCGCAGAACGGTTTGGGTTGGTAGGGAGCATAAAGATCATCGAGTCTGACACCACACCCCCCGCACTCAGCAGGGGCATCCCCAGCAGAGCAGGTTGCTCAGAGCCCCAGACAACCTGACCTGGAATGGTTCCAGGCATGGGGCAGCTCCCACTAGGTCTCACCCCCTTCGGTGTAAAAAATTCTCCCCAGTCTCAATCTTCCTCGTTGAGTTCAAACGATCCTCCCTCGTCCTGTCACAACAGACCCTGCTCAAAACTCTGCCCCCACCTTTCTGCTCAGTCCCTCGAAGCACTGACAGGGCTCCAGAAGGTCTCCTCCTTTCCAAGTTGAACAAGCCCAACTCTCTCAGAGATCCTTCCCCTGTCAGCTGTGCCCCTCCCTGTGCATTTTGCCTGGATAACCTTTGGATGCCAACCAGGCTTAACCAGCTGGCTCCTGGCAGGGTGAGCAGGGTGCTCACTGCACACTCACACCTGGCAAGGGGATCCTCAAGGCATCAGACACCTGAACACGAACCATCTGCTGAAAATACACCTGGTGCCCCTCCCTCCTGTGTCCCGTTCCTGCAGGGGTGCTCAGCTCTGCCACTCTGCACACAGAGCTGTGCAGCACCCCCAGAAGAGGAGGTGGTGAGCGTGAAGTCGGGGACACAATTCCTGCTGGGGCAGGAAACTGCCGTGGGAAATCCGGATTCCAAGGCTGAGATGTGCAATGAGTCACTGCTCATTGCCACCTGCGGTGCCTCCACAGCCCTCCCTACAAAACAGGGACAAAAACCTCACATCCACCTTTCTGCTGCCTTGGGAGAGCCCCAGGGGAAAGCTGCCTTAAGCACTTGGGCAGCTTCACTGCTCTAAGTGTTCACACTCAAAACAGGACAAAGTTCTCTTCTGCTCACACTTCACCAAGCCCCTGAGCACTTTCAGGTTTCAGTAGAAAATTACCTTTAAAAGAAAAAAACAAACTCATCTTTGCAGAAAGGTGCATGGCTGAGGGCTGACTTCATCAAGGTGTGGCTGCAACTGCTTAATGAGCAGGAGAGAAAGCATCTACAGCTGGGGAGCTGCATTCTGAGGGCAGCTGTCCCAGGAAGCTTTAGGTTGGGTATTAGGGAGAAACTTCTTGGCTGAAAGGGTTCTCAAGCACTGCAACAGTCTGCTCAGGGCTGAATCCCCATCCCTGGAGCTGTTTAATAGACAGAGATGCGGTGCTGAGGTCTAGCACCAGACTTGGTAGCGTTAGGGAATGGTTGGACTCAGGCTTGAAGGTCTTTTTGAACCCAGAAGATTCTAAAGTTCTCTGGAGCTGGGGCATAGCAGCCCCTTGCCCCTGTTCAGAGAGGGCAGGGAGCTCTGCGTTAGGAGGGCAGAAACCTTCCAGCTGAGCCTCACCATCTGTAAGCCACCATCAGGACCTGTTGTGGTGTAGGCTGGAGCTGTCATCTTCCCTGCACGTGGAGGAACTGAGGGTAGAGAATTCCCACGGCGACAGGGAGCATCTGAGCTGCTCCCCCAAGGCCTGTGCTCGAGCCCCGCTCTGTGCCATCAGTGTTTGAGCTCCAGGTGAAGGCAAACGACCCAAACCCACCCAGCTGCTGCTGCCTGAGGTCCTGTTACAGCCAGTTAAAGTCCTGACACCTGCTGTCAGAGCAAGCTGGAGCAGATCTTGTGCAGAGTTGTTCCTCCAGCTCCAAACCCTCCCTAATTTGCCCTCACTGCCTGGTGCAGGCAGTGCCTTCTGCTTCCATCCATCCCCAGCTGCTGCAGCCTGCTTTGAAGGCCATCAATAACCCAGGGCTGCCAATGCCAGTGCCCCACTTACCTTCCCCATCTGTCTGCAGGACACAGCTCCCTTGGCTTCTGCTCCGTGTCAGGCAGGTCTGGGGTGGGAATGTGGAGGGGGTGGAGGTAGGACAGTCCTCTCTGCATCCTTCCTGGAAGGAGAACAAAATGAGGCACTGCTTGATGACTTGCCATGCTTTAACGTCAGGCCCCATGAATCATAGGATCAGAGTGGTTTGGGTTGGAAGGGATCTTAAAGATCATCTAGATCCAACCCCCTTGCCATGGGCAGGGACACCTCCTACCAGCCCAGCTTGCTCAAGGCCTCATCTAACCTGGCCTTGAACAATTCCAGAGTTGCAGCCTCCACAGCTTCTCTGGGCAGCCTGTCCCAGTGCCTCACCACACTCATGGGGAAGAATTCCTTCCTGATGTCTCATCTCAATCCAGCTTCTTCCAGTCCAAAGCCATCATCTCTCATCCTGTCACTCCAAGCCTTTGTACAGGTCCCCCCCCAGCTCTCCTGCAGCCCCCTTCAGACACAGGAAGGTTGCTCTAAGGTCTCTCTGGTGCACAGTGCCAGGCACTAATGCCAGCTCCCATCAGGTCACCCTTTGAACGGCTCCCAGCTTCTGAGTAGGTTACCTGTGGAGGTCAGGCAGGATCAGGTGCTGAGCAGTTCCCAGTAGCCTCAGCCATGCTGGGCATGAACTCCTGGGAAGCTTCTGACTCCAAGGCCACAACTGCTATGAGAAACTGTGAAAGAAAGAGGTGAAAATAAAACAAATGACTTCTGCAGCATTGGGAAGCTGCAGGGTGGTACAGTGAACAGGAGGACAGCAAGGCTGAGGTTTCAGGGTGACAGTGACAGGGTAGTGGGCAATGTCCAGAGGAACCCTTTGACAGGCTGAGCAAAGGCCCTCTGCAAGTGAGAGGAGGAGACAGGACCCACTGCAGCTTCCAGCCCCTGGTAGGTCAGATGAGGTGCAGAAAGTCCTCCACATTTGACAGCAGAGAGGCAGGCAGCAGGCTGGGGACCTGCTGAAGCTTTTGGGAGCAATCACTTCTTTAGGCTGGAAGAAAAAAAACAGCTCAAACCTCATGAGTGCACAGCACCCAAATCAAAGCAAATTATCCTGCCTGCTGCTTCTCAGAAAGCAGCAAATTAAAGAGGCTGAGGAGGCCACAAACGACCTGCACAGGAGCACTGCCTCCATCTCTGCAGCTGCTTTTCACAGGATCATGGAACAGCAGGGGCTGGGAGGGACCTCTGGAGATCATCAGATCCATCCCCCCTGCCAAGGCAGGTCCACCCAAAGAAGGTCACACAGAAACACATCCAGGCAGGTTGGGAGCCTCTCCAGGGTTGGAGACTCCACCACCCCACCAGGCAGCCTGTCCCAGGGCTCCACCACCCTTAAATTCATGGAGGTCCTCCTCGTTCTCGGGTGGAACATTACCACAAGTAAAGGCTGGGAGAGGAATTGGCTGAGGTTTCTCTACAGGATCCTCAAAACGATCCTAGAGCTCCTCAAAAACCTCTGTAGCAGCACAGCACTTCAGCAGCAGTGCTGGGCAGATAAGGTAGGGCTCCTCCATGCCCAGCTGCAGGACTGGCACAGAAGCCATCTATCTCCCTGCTGAGAGAAGCTGTTAGCAGCCTGACCTCCCCTCAGCTCCTGCAGCAGCTCAGGCTGAAGCATCCTTGATGAACAGAAGGTGCAATGTGCCCAGGGCAGGATGTCTGGCTGGGAGAAGAGAGGCAGTGGTCCCCCTCAGGGGTTATTTCCTAGTCAAAGAACAGCTATAAAAAGCATATCCTGAAAGCAGGGCACAAAGAGAGGATTGTCTGAGCAGAGGCTGCTGTTTGGGCGAGTGTCACAGCTAAACAGTGATTAAAACCTCTGCTGCTGCTGTTCCGAGGCAGCTGCAGGGCTGCTGCTGAGGTGCTCAGGGACTCTGGACCAGCACTGCAGGCAGCACTGCAGGCAGCACTGCATTTGCTGCACAGTCAAGTTGCTGCTGCTTTAGTTTGGGTTTAAAGACATCAAATCCTCCTGCAATACAACTGGAGATGCTCTTTGTGCCTCAGCAGCTGGCTGGCATTTGCTGTGCGATGATTTCCTTCCCAAGGAGGCTGACAACAGCCACAAGCCAGACACCCCCACACGAGCAGCTCCCCACACTGCTCCTTATCCACGTCACCAGACCCCAATTTTCCCTCATTATTCCCAAGGCTGCCCAAAGGATTCTCCACCTAAGCAGCAGACCAAGGCTGCACAGCTCCTCGCATCCTCGCCTTGCACCACAGCCAGGGAGCATCTCTCCTTCACAGCCTGCTTCACGCTGTGCTGCTTTTACACATATAAGGAGATGTGAGAAGCCTGCAGGCAGGGAGCTGGCGAGGCTGAGCTCAAATTTACAGACTTGGGTAATCTGCTTTGTCTTTGCACCGAGACAGTTGTTTAATTAGAGCTGGCAGCAGCCCTCTGTGCTGATCAGTTCTGTGCTTCACCGTGTGCCCCCCCAGCACAAACTGGGAAACTGAGTCATGTTTCCAATGGGCTGTCAGGGCAGAGCTTGAACCCTGTGTCCTGTCTCCTAATCCCCAGCTCAACTCAGGATCTCATTTCCTTGCCTCTGCTGCTTTGTTTTCCCCCGCGAAGGGAGGGATGATAGATCACCGTGGTTCGAGCCCAGGGACAGGTCTTTCCCTCCGTGTGCTGCAAACACCACACTGCAGAGGCAGAGCAGGGGCCCTGGGCACGAGGGACTGTGGCTGCCTTTGGCAGGATTGGGGTTTGAGCTCTTCTGACCCTTTGCTTTCCCTTCCTCGGCCACGGCTGCAGCTGCCTCAGATGGCAGCGCCTTCCAAGGCAGGTCCAGGCAGTGGATGGAATGCAGGAACCACACCGCGGCAGGCAGTGGGGTGAAGAGCTCAGAGGGAAGCACAGCCCAGGCTGCTCTCCTTCCCCCGAGTGGGGTTTGTGCAGACTGGAGGTGAAGTGCAACCACCTTTAACCCCTACAGGGCCCCTGCAGAGCACTGCACTGCTCTGCCCAGCACCCTGCATCTCCGAAGGTGTTCGCCAGAGCTGGAACCCTTCTCTTTGGCAGAATTATTGCACTTTGCCAGCCTGCTCAGGGCACTTCTGCTTGAAACCATCCACCCATGGACCAACCTGCTGCAACATCTGCCAGGGAGCCCCTGGCCAAAGCACAGAGAGCTGAAGCCAGGGAAGGGTTTCGCAAGCAGGACTGATGCAGCTGCTGGCTGCAGGCAACAGGCTTCGGATGTGCATTCTGCACCTCTGTCTCAGGCCCCCTGAGCTGCAGCCAAGAGGTGCTTTGAGGAGAGGGACCCGCCAGAGCCGTGGGAAGGCAGGGGAGGTGCTGGGGAAGGAGCTGCGAGGCAGCCAGGCCCTATCTGCTGGTTGTCATGGCTACGATCACTGCTGGCTCCCGGAGCCGTTACCTTCGCTTTGCTGGATGCAAATAAACCAGCAGAGGTCTGCTCTGGTTCCTTTGCAGGACACAACCCCTGACACCCAAGTAGAAGCAGCAAAAAACGCGTTTGAGAGCCTGACACCTCTGACACCACCTGAGGGGAGCTCAGGAGGCAGCTTTCTGATCTGTCTGAGCCTGATCGTGCTCTGCCCAACTGCCTTCGGCTCTGCCCTAACCTTTGGCTGCTTCCTAACCCTCAGAGGAGCTCTTTCCACAGCCTCTTCAGCCTTTGCTCTCGTTCAGCCTTTTGACTTGGTGACAAACTGCCAGGGACTTGGACTCTGCTGCTGGCACATGCTTGCTGCTGGCCTTGGCACACACACCTGGGCTCCAGCGCCTCCAACTCCCTGCTCTGAAGGAAATCAAGAGGTCAAATGTGGCCCAAACCACAGCTGGAAAAGGCTTGGACAACGTTTCCACAACACTCCCTCCCTGGAAGTGCTCAGAGCCAGGCTGGATGGGGCCTGGAGCAGCCTGGGCTAGCAGAGGGTGTCCCTGCCCATGCCCAGGGGATGGTGATCTGTAAGGGCCAACCCAGCCAATTGTGTGACTCTGCCGTGCCAAGGAGCAGAGACTGCTCTGGCTTGTTAGAGCAACCTTGCAGCACAGGTGCTGAGCTGCTGCCAGCCACCCAGCACATCTTGCTGGGAATCAGCAGAGAGACTGAGAGTCATAGACTCAGCCAGGGCTGGAAGGGACCACAAGGATCAGCCAGTTCCAGCCCCCTGCCACGGAGGGGGCTACTCTTTTGCACCCTATCCATTTGTTTGCAGTTTGCTCCAGTGCAGCCCAATGGGAGCACTCTTGGAGGCTGTAGACAGCAGTGGAGCTGCCAGGCCTGCTTGGACTGTCCCCTGGCCAGGGAGAAGGCTGAGCAGACAGAAGTGCTGAGCACACTGGGGGGGTTATGGCTCTTTCAGGTTTATGAACCAAAGAGCTGCCCTCCCTGTGTGCCACTCGCAGAGCACACAGCTCCCAGTGTCTCCAGAGAGGGTGAGGGAAACCAAAAGCAGATTTCAACAGAAGCCCAGCTCCAGCAGGAGGGAAAGGGCATTCCAGACTTCGTGGTCTCAAGCCTACATCATGCAGCTGAACAAGTCTCATCCTGCTGAGAAAGGGCACAGACAAACACCCATCCCTGGTTCCCCCAGCCTGCAGCTTGGGACGTTCAGAGTGGAGAAGCAACAACAACTTCAGCATGGGCAGGGAATTCCAGAAGTCCTGACCAGAAGCCTGAAGACCTCAGGGAGCTCTTTCCCTTAGGGGAAGAAGCAAACTCCATGTCTGACCCAAGACCAGCAGTGGTTGACTTCTCTTACAAAACAGACTCCTGCACACATCCAGCCTTGAAAAGCCAAAAATACACCAGAGAAATAAACGTCCAAGGGATGAGAACTGATCCTGAGTGGGAATATTTTGGCCTAATGACCAAATAGTGTGAGAGAGGAGGGCACAACACGAGCAAGACCTTTTAGAGGGGTGTGGGAAAGAGGCAGCTTCCCCACCTGGGAAGAGAGGAGCAGGTCCCCAACCTCTCTTCTAATCATACATGATTCCCTAATTGTGTTCTGTGTTTTGAAGGTGGCTGCAGGCAGCACAGACCTGGCTCAGCTGGCTCACAGTCAGGCAAATCTGCACAGTGCTCAATGGCTTCCTTGTTGGGGAGGGAACAGAAGCCACAACCAGTGCAGGGAGGGCAGAAACCCAAGTACCTGGCAGAAGAAAATTTCTGCATCCCTCACCGGCCTGAATCTGGATTCAGGAGGCATTGAGGCTCTTCAGCATTCTGCAGTGCTGCTGCACACCTGACAGCAGCCTGGGACCAGCTCTGAAAGCGCTGAGGGGCCTGGAGCAGCTCTGTGAGGAGCAAAGGCTGAGAGCCTGCAGAAGGGCAGCCCCAGAGGGAATCTGAGCAATGCTCAGCAAGAGCTAAAGGACCTGTGGGGAGCAAGAAGATGAGGCCAGACTCTGCTCAGTGCTGCCAAGAGACAGGACAAAGGTCAATGGGCACAAACTGGAACCCAGGAGGTGCCACCTGAACAGGAAGAGAAACTTCTTTGGTGTGAGGATGCAGAGGCCTGGAGCAGGCTGCCCTGAGAGGCTGTGGAGTCTCCTTCTCTGGAGAGCTTCCAGCCCCCCTGGGCATTGTGCTCCTGGACAAGCTGCTGNGCTGAGAGCCTGCAGAAGGGCAGCCCCAGAGGGAATCTGAGCAATGCTCAGCAAGAGCTAAAGGACCTGTGGGGAGCAAGAAGATGAGGCCAGACTCTGCTCAGTGCTGCCAAGAGACAGGACAAAGGTCAATGGGCACAAACTGGAACCCAGGAGGTGCCACCTGAACAGGAAGAGAAACTTCTTTGGTGTGAGGATGCAGAGGCCTGGAGCAGGCTGCCCTGAGAGGCTGTGGAGTCTCCTTCTCTGGAGAGCTTCCAGCCCCCCTGGGCATTGTGCTCCTGGACAAGCTGCTGTGGGTGCCCTGCTGGAGCAGGGGGGTTGGATGATCTCCAGAGGTCTCTTCCAGCACCCTCCCAGTTGGAGATGAATGTCCTGTGCTTGCAGCCCAGTGTAAGATACAGGTGAGAACAGGGTCAGGGCACTGGAAATGGGAGACTAAGTAACATCTAATACAACATTTAACTCCAAAGTCTTCTCTGGGGTATGCTACAGCCCTTAAAATAGCACAAGCAGCAGGGTGCTGTTAGCTGTTAGCTCTCAGTGACACCACACACTTGTTGAAAGCTAATATTGATCAGCAGAGCTGGAGAACAGGCTTCTTGGCAGCTGCTTGCCAGCTCCTTGGAAATCAATATGGGAGTTAATCACCGAGGGACAAATGTCCCTCCTAGAGGATCAGCAGCTCGCTGCTGGCACAGCCTCAACCACTGCCAGGAGCGTCCTGGAGGAGGAAGAGGGAGAAATGGCTGGGTCTGAAAATCATCTCTGCAGAGACAGGAGTGGAGGGGTCTGAGCATCACTTCTAACTAGAAATTAATTGCTGAGGTGAAAGGGTCACATCAGAAAGCAAACACAGAGCAGGGCAAAGCAGCTCCTGCAGAGCAGTGCTTAGCTGCCCTCATGCTGCTGCTCTTCGTAGCACCAGTGCTGGGGTAAGACCTGGGCAATTTGGGTTATTTGCCTCCCAGCTGAAGCAATTCTATGATCTTGCCTGGAAAAGACCTCTGAGGTCAGAGTCCAACTACTGACCTGACAGGTCCATGGCCACTAACCACAGCCCAGAGTGACAAGTCCCCAGCGTGGGTGACACTGAAGGAATCTCTGTGCTGCACAGGGACCCAGGCAAGGGCAGCTGCTGCTGGGGTGCTGCAGGGGAGGGCAAAGCTGCCCCTGCCCTCCTCACCTCAGCCTGGCCTTGAGGAGCTGCCTGCCCTGACATTTCCTCACCCTGTGCAGGACTCCAGCTCACAAACCCCTGAGCCTCTCCGTGCTCCAATGCACAAAGGCAGAGAAGGCACAAAGCCAGGGCTGGGCACACAGCATGAGCAGGACCTTGGGATGACATTGGGGGGGTTTATCTTAGCCAATCTGCTTGCTCATGCGTAGGAGCCAGGCACTGCTCAGCACAGGACCTAGCCAGGGCCAGTACACTTCAGACCAAGCTTGCTCAGGGGCTGGGGGCTGCCAGCCCTACCAGCTCCAGCAGTGACCAGAGAAAAGAGCTTCAAGTTGTGCCAGGGGGGGTTCAGGTTGGATATTAGGAAAAATTTCTTCCCAGAAAGGTTTTTCAGGCACTGGAACAGGGAGGTGGGGAAGTGCCCATCCCTGGAAGTGTTTCAAAGCCACCTGGGTGTGGAGCTGAGGGATGTGGTCTGGTGACTGTGAGCTCTGGGGGAGCAGCTGGACTGGATCTCAAAGGCCTCTTCCAACCTCCACAGTTCTGTGGCTCTCTGAAAGCATCCCCAGCTCTGGGCTGAGCTGCTGTTCCCCCCCCCCCAAACACAGGCAGGAGCCCAGCTGAAGGCTGTCTCAACCTTGCTTAGCTGACATAAACTCTCCCTTTGCTGGGTTAATCAACAACCCAAACTTCCCATGCAGAGGGGTAAGAGCTCTGCTCTGCCCATTTGGCTGAGCACTGAGCAATCACTGCAGGTTTGTTATCTGGGTCCTAGCAGGGAACAGTGACAGAGTCTGGGGACAAAATCTGCATCACCTTTGCCAGTGCAGTGCACATTCAGGTGTCCCTGAGACATTTCACTTCCATGTTTGCTACATGGAATGTCACAGCAGTTACACTTGTGACTGGAAGTCTCTGCCCTCTGCCTTTCCCTTCTCATTCAGGGTCAGGTTTTGCCCACTTCACCCAATAAATTCAACCCCCCTGCCCCAAGCAGGCAATGAGAAGTGAGGAAGAGGACTGAGCCTGACCCACCAGGAGCTCATCTTTTCACTTTGCATCCACTTCAAGGAAGTATCAGGAGGGTGTCAAATGCTTCACATCCAACCTCGCCAGCTGTAGGAAGCAGTCACTTCCTGTCCAGCTTTGCAGGCTGCTCCCTGGTGAAGGTAAACATGGGAAGTGTGCCTTAGGAGGAGATAACCTGAGCACTGAGGGATTGCATCATGGAAAAGGGGAAGGAAAAGCAACTCTCTGCAACGCCAGGCAGTGCTTCAGCCCAGGGCATGCTCGAGGGTGGTATCCTGTGAGACTGGAACGCGGTGCTAGGGAAAGCTGCTGGTGAGCAAACAGAGCACAGGGCACAGCCTCGGGCCAGCCACACAGGGTCAGGCTTTGGAGCGGCCCTGAGAACGAGCACAAAGATTGCAGCCTGATTTGCTCAGCTCAGCTTGCAGAGAAGCAGCAGACACTGCAAAGAGGGAAAGCAGAGGAAGCTGTTCAGTAAAGCAGGAATCCTTTGGGCCATGTGATTGAGTTTGTGATCTCAGGCTGAAGAGTCACCAACCAAAGTCGCTCACATCAACCAGCCCAGAAGTGACCAGGCCCATGCAGCACCTTCTTAAAGGGGGGTTAGGATAAAGCTTCCCTGCCCCAGCTGAGGACAGAGGAGATGAATGGTGACAGCTCCAGCCTAGAACATGTGCCAGAGCAGCTGCAATGAGTGCCCAAGGAGGACAAGCAATGGTCCAGTGAGGCTTAAAATAGAGCTTGGGAAGCCTACATTCAAAGGCTTCCGAGAGCAGGGAGAGGACCCTGGGAGGTGTCAGCTGCCTGGGAACTGATGAGCACTCTCCTGCATTCCCAGCAAAGCCATCCCAAAAACTGGACAGCCCTTGGCCCACTGTGGCTAAGGACACGGCAGGGAGGCTCGGGGAGCACTCACTGCTCAGGAGGTTGCTGCTTGCCCCACACTCACCCACGGAAGGTGGCACAACCATGGCATGCCCGCTTGGAAGAGACCTCCAAAATCATCCAGCGAGACAACGGAGGTCGAGCACTTACCGAAGCAAATAACCGCCGGGGTCAGGCTGGGGGTTGCAGGCTCGCAGCTGGGGCTGCGCTGGGCTCCGCCGGCCGCGGGCTCGCCAGCGCCAATTCCGCGCTCCGGGTACCACCGTGTGGCGAAGGGCAGCAACAGGCTGCTCACCAGCGCCCTGGCGATGAGCTAAGCGGCGCCACACAGCCCCCGAGCCCAGCGGGCGGGGGCAAGCAGGTGCCATCGGGCTGCCGACCCAGCCTTGCCCTGCCAGCTTATTCCTGGCGCTCCAAAAGGTCCCTTCGCGAAGAGAGAGTTAAAAACCACTCCACGGCCGTGAGGACAGAACTGCCCTGCCCCTCCCAGCAGCCTTCCTAAAGCTCTTTATTAGTGGGTGCCTCCTCCTCATCGGCGCCAATCACCCTGAGATCAGCTCCCCCTGTGCTGCCTCCTTCCCGAGCCTTAAGCTTGCCCTGTGAAGTGTGAGCTTGGCCACAGCTCCCTCCCCGCCGCAGGAGCTGCAGGTTAAGGACACATTCCTCACAAATCCTCGGCAGCAGCACAAGTCCCTGGGCAGAGCAGGACTCAGGGGCAATGAAGCCCCTGTGCCATCAAGCTGGGTGATTCTCCTGGCACAAATGATGCTGCAGCTCGACATGCCCTGGCTGTGCTCACTGAGATGAGTCCCTTCGCCTTCCCTGCTCCTGGCCCCCCCCACCCCCGGCAGGGCTCTGCTGAGGGCAGGAGCAGGCTGTCACTTTTCCCACATCTCACTGAGCTCTCTCTGAGTGCAGGATGAAATCTGCTACGGGAGGAAACCCTCCTGAAACTCAAACCCCTTCGTCCGAGGGCACGGCCCTGGGAGGAGCAGGGGCAGGAGTTTGTTGTTCTTGAGGAATCCTCCCAGCACGATCCAGATCACTGCTTCTGAGGAGGGTTTTGGTTTAGGCCAGTTGACTGAAAGGAAAAACAAGTCTGGGGAAAGGAGGTTCTGCAGGACCATGGGGAGAGACTCATTGGCCACCTCCTGGTAACTCCTTCTCGGTTTTAGTGGCCACTGAGCAAAATGCTCTGGGGGAGAAGAGTAGCCCCAGAGGGGATCTGATCCATGCTCAGCAAGTGATAAAGAGTGGGGGACAGGAGGCTGGTCTGTTACTCTGCTCAGTGATGCCCAGGGACAGGACAAGGTGCAAGGGGCACAAACTGGACCCCAGGAGGTGCCATCTGAGCAGCAGAAGAAAATTCTTTGGTGTGAGGGTGCTGGAGCCTGGAGCAGGCTGCTCTGAGAGGTGGTGGAATCTCCTTCTCTGGGGAGCTTCCAACCCTGCCCCCCCCCNTTCCACCCCCACCATTGTGATCCTGGGCAAGCTGCTGAGAAGCACTGAAGAAGAGTGACCAAAACACAGAGGATGATGTCCCCCACGAGACAGATTCCTCAGCAGGATGCTTCACCCAAGCCCAGGGTGCAGGCAGCTCCGACAGCACTGCTTGTCCCCATACCCAGTACCTGTGTTCTCACCTGGACTTAGGGCACTCCACACTCACCAGCTCCAGGTGGGAACTGATCTTGTGTGCTCCCAGGAGCTTTGCCAGCACTCAAATCCTACCCTTGATTTAAAGGAGGCTGCTCCTTGCCTTTAAAGCTGGAAGACAACTGCACAGTGCTGCACAGCACTGGTACCCTCCAGCTCCTGGTTAGCTCCGACAATCAGGCTAAAGCACTCTCGTGCAAAGCCCACCTGACAGCCCAGCCTTTTAGCCACCCCCCAGCAGCACAAATCACATTCCCAGACAATAAACAGAGACAATTTTCCATGTAAAACGATTATGATTGAACAGAAAAACTTATTTTTAGCTGGGGGCCTTCTGGCAGCTGGAGATGCAGATTTGTGGCTGCCGTAACCGCCGAGTGAGCAGGGAGCACAGCACAGCCCTGCCTGCTCCTTAGCTTTTAATTTACACAGCTAATTAGTTGGATTTACTGTCCTTAGCCTCCCTTCCCCACTGTTTGCTTAAGGAGAAAGAGATGAGCCCTGTCTGTGGAGTCACAGGCAGCAGGCCAATGGCTGCACACCAGGGCACGTCCAGAGGGAAATGGATGGGAGGAGGCTGGGAGGAGGCTCAGAGGAGGCAGAAAGCGCAGGAGGTGCTCCCGGGGTGGAGAAGGGACAGGCAGAGCCTGGCCAGGGCACAGATCCTGCACAGGGGGCAGCACTTCTTGATGTTGAGGGGCTGGGGTGGGCACAAAGAGGGCAACTAAGCTGGTGAGGGGTTTGGAGAGCAGGTCTGGGGAGGAGAGTCTGAGGGAGCTGAGGTGGTTTGGTCTGGAGAAAAGGAGGCTGAGAGGAGACCTCATTGCTGTCAAGAGCTCCCTGAAAGGAGGGACCTGGGGTTGGCCTCTTTGCCCAAGGAGATAACAACAGGACAAGAGGCAGTGGCCTCAAGCTGTGCCCAAGGAGGTTTAGGCTGGAAGCCCAGGGCTGGCCAAGGCAGGGCAGGTGACTGCAAGGCTCTGTCTTAGCTAATTTGGAAGGTTTAATTAAAGCATTAGATCCCTGCTTTTCAAACATGTAATTAAAGGATTATTTTAATGCAGTGATAATTACATTATGATGGTGATTGGGTGCAATCCTAATTTCACCTCCCAGAGCACTCTTACAGCATCACCCAAGCTGTGCCCAAGTCCCAGACCACTCCACAGCTCCAGAGCTCCTCTCCCCCTGGCTCCTGGAAATTCCCTCTGGGAAGTTCCACCTGCCACCAGCACGTTGTGCTTGGAGGTGCTCAGAGAATCCCAGCATGGTGGGGTTGGAAGGGACCTCTGGAGGTCATCCAGTCCATCCCCCCTGCTCCAGCAGGGCACCCACAGCAGCTTGCCCAGGAGCACAATGCCCCCGGGGGTTGGAAGCTCTCCAGAGAAGGAGACTCCACAACTTCCCTTGGCAGCCTGCTCCAGGCTCCAGCACCCTCACACCAAAGAAGTTTATCCTGTTCAGGTGGCACTTTCTGGGCTCCAGCCTGTGCCTATTGCCCCTTGTCCTGTCCCTGGGCACCGCTGAGCAGTCTGGCTCCAGCCTCTTGCTTCCCACAGGTCCTTTAGCTCTTGCTGAGCATTAATCAGATCCTCTCTGGGGCTGCTCTTCTGCAGGCTCTCAGCCTCTGCTCCTCCCAGAGCTGCTCCAGGCTCCTCAGCAGCGTTGGAGCCTCCACTGGACTCTCTCCAGTATTTCCCTGTCTCTCCTGAACCCAAACTGCTTTCACTGCCTGGGAGAAGTGACCCCGGGACAAGGCAGAGCAAACCAACGGCGGTACCACAGCAGCCTCTTCGCTGTGCCCTGGAGTGGAGGAGGCTGCACAGCAGGGGCTGGCTTTGGCCAGCAGCGGAGCTGGGACTCCTGTCGGTGCTCTTTCACTCCACATCTCATTTCCCGCTCAGTCACTCCCCCAGCAGGGTCTGTATTTGATTAGAAGCAACAAGATTCGAGCTGAAGTGTAGGAACCCAACACATCATCGGCTTTATGGAGCCAGTTCTGGTTTCACTACCAGGGAAAGCTCACCAGAACTTCCTTTCCCCTCAGCAGCTGCAGGACTGCTCTGCTCTCTCCCTTTTGCCCAATACTGCTTTTCTTTCTGCAGTGGAGAGGATTTCTCTCCCCAGATTCCCTGATGTGCTCCATCTTGGGCCTCCCAGCAAGAAGAGCTTCCAAACATCTGCAGACATCTGTTTTTCAGGTAAGGAAATCTGCCTCTCACTTCTCCACTCAGACTGAGTTAATGATCTGAGTTAAGATGCTTCAAACGAATTCTTGGCCACTAACAAAACACTGCCTGGATACAAAGGCAGCCACAGGGGCCTAGAACCGTTATGGTTGGAAGAGAGCTTCCAGATCACCCAGTCGAGCCCTTACCCAGCACTGCCAGGGCACCACTAAACCATGGCCCTCAGCACATCTCCACAGCCTTGAAACCCCTCCCCAGGGGCAGACTCCACCTGGCAGCCTGGGCCAGGCCTTGATCAACCTGGAAGAAATTGATCCTCGTGTCCAAACTAAATCTCCCCTGGCACACTTCGAGGCCCTTTCCTTCTGCCCTATCACTTGTTCCCTGGGAAGAGCTCTCCCCTACTTGGCTCCAGCTTCCTTCCAGGAATTGTAGAGCCAGTGCAGCTCTCCCCTTAGCCTCCCTTTCTCCAGGCTGAACAGCCCCTGCTCCCTCAGCTGCTCCTCACCAGCCCTGCTCTCCAATCCCTTCACCAGCTTTGCTGCCCTTCTCTGCACCCATTGCAGCCCATTCGCATCCTTGTTGGAAAGGCCTAAAACTGGCCCCAGTATGCGAGGAGCAGCCTCACCAGCGCCCAGCAGAGGGGCAAGCCCTGCCCTGGCACACACTGCAAGCTGCCTCCTGACACCAACCACAGCAGACAGACCAGATGCTATTTAAAGGTCCCTTCCAACCCATTCCATGGATCTGCTGACCTGAGGGCAAGAGCAAGGTGCAAGGCATCAAGAACAGTCCAAGCCAAACCGTATCCAGCTTTATTAAAAGGTACTTTTCATGAACAGTCAATGGCAACTGAGGCAGGACATGGGCTACAATCGGCAACATCGAACAACCGTCGAACTCCCCTCCCTTCACGGACTACCCAAAGGTACAAGAGTCTCTAAAACTGAAGCATCTTCATTTCATATTTGCAGAGGGAAAAGTTTAGAGTGAGGGTGGACACTTTCACATTGAGCATGTTGTTTAACAACTCGGCACAAACCTACCCTGACTTTGAGAGGAAGGGAAGGGTACCGCGGGTTGGGTTTTCTTCAGCACGATAGGAAATAGGCAGTGGAGGCTCCCTCAGAGCCCTTTTATCCCTAATTAGACACCAGGAGTCCAGATGGCCTGACCCTGAGTGAGCAGCGAGCCCCCAGGTGCCAGTTTTGCTGTGTTTTGGAGTGTTAGGGTCTGTGGAAAACCAAGGAGGGGGTGGAAGGAAAGGGAAGGTCTAACAAACAGTGGGTGCGGAGCCGGCAACAGGCATCCTGGGAACTTTCACCCTCGCTCAGATGCTGATGTGCAGCACGAGGGAATCTCTTCCTCCTCCCAAAAATTGGGGGAAACCAGGAAAAAAATGTTTTTCTTACTCCAATTTAGGTTCTGAGAGATAGACTAAGTGACATTTGACACCCCCCCACCCCCCCCTCCACCCCAACACAACAACGAAGCAGTCTGTGTGCTAACAACATAGCTTAAAAAAAAGTCAACCAAAGAGTCTGCATTGTTATAAAACTTGATAAAAAATAGTATTTCAAACTGTACAGTCACCAGAAGTACACAGTTATCAAAAATTCACACACTTTTCTCACTTGGCTTCACCAGCACCTTCAGCTTTCTGTGCCTGCAAGAGAAAAGGGGGAAGCAGTCAGCACACACCAGCAGCTGCTGGCTCCCCGCAGCCCTGCTGCCAACAGCAGGAATCTCACCCGGGCTGCTCCACCAACGGATCCGAGTTCAACATTTGAAGCATCCTAAAAGGCAACCCTGAAGTTGCTTTGTCAGATGTGGAATTTGTGTGTGGACAGCTACCTTCCTATGGCAACTCCAACCAGCAGACAGCTTTAACTCTACCAACCAGACCCACACCCCCTCCCTCCACACCTGCAGATGTGGCGCCAGTGCCACAAGTAACAGCCCTAAGTAACTGTGCAGTAATCCCTCTTGTTAGCACAGGCCTGGGCCTGTCTGTGCTTGATAGGGAAGAGCTAACAGGCTGATGTAAGCCAAGCTGCCGGAGCTGCTGCTCTACCTGGTCTGTTTTGGCATCTCCGTTTTCTGCAGGGTTGTTTCCCTCCTTGCCAGCATCAGCCTTCCCCTTCTTCCCCTTGGGCAACTTCTCACTCTTCTGCAAAGCAAAGGTTAAGATGATGCAAGGTGGTTGTTACAACAGCTGAGCCGTTGAGCCACGAGAATCCACCAACTCCAAGGGTGCAACCCAACGCCTGGACTTGATCACCCTACAGATCTTTTCCAACCTGAACCATTCCACAATTCCAGCGCTGGATGCTGGCCCAAAAAGAGCACAACACAACAATATCTGCACGTTTAAGAGACTACAGCTGTGCAGAGCCTTCCCTCTGCCAGCCTCTGTATTGCAAGCTTTGTAGCAGTGAGGACACAGCTCAGTACCGTTCTGTGTGCTGGCATTCAAAGTTAGATTAGTTGTTGGTTTTATTAGCCAGGCTGGATGAGGCCTTGAGCAACCTGGTCCAGTGGAAGGTGCAGGAGGAGTTCCTAACCACGGCAGGAGGTTGGAACTAGATGATCTTCTAAGGTCCCTTCCAACCCAAACCATTCTATGATTCTGTGACAGGACAAATCTAAACTGCCACCATTTACCTTGGCTGACAAAACCACTCACCTTTGGAGCTGCCTTTTTAGGTTTAGGCTCTGGCTTGGGAGGAGCAGGCTTCTGTAAGAGGGAAAAAAACAACCTCCTTGTGTTATTCCAAGCGTTTTAAGAACTGCACACAAGCCAAAGAGCAAACTGCTTTAGGAAAGCAAATCACAACAGTTGAAACTGAAGCATCTATTTGTCAGTTATTCCACCACCACCACCCTCAAAGAACCACACAACAGAGCAGGAACTTTCCATCCTTCCAGCTTCTCAAGCTGCTCAAGCTTAAACCTGCCAAGGGTTGTGTCACCTCTGCACAGCAAGAGAACATACTCACAGCAGATAACCTCGCTGACCTCCGCTGTGGCTGTTTAGAGAGGAAAAAGAATTGCATTTAATGTGATGGAAAAGGATCTCTCCAAGATTTATGAAGTAGCTCTCAGTTCAAAGTATTAAACCCTCAGTTTTCAGTTCTATTTTCCCTCTACTCTCAAGAAACTCTCATTTCAAAGGATTTTAGTTCCCTTCCCCCTCCGTTTCTCAAGACAGGTGAAGCTATCCCATCCAAACCACTACTAAGAGCGAAGGACAATTAAGTTCATTTCCCACAATTAAGGTTAAGACAGTTACTACTTTGGAAGCTCAAAGCCAGTTAAGCCCAACCCCTCTCCTGCTCCCCAGTTCTTCTACTTTCATGAAGCTAGAGCTCATCTTCCAACATCAATGCTTTAGGATCCAACTTGCTCTAAATACTGAACTTCTTACCTCATCCTTAACTTTGGCCTTATCGCCCTTGGTATCTCCTTCAGCCTAGGAGGTGACACACAAGTTGTACCAACCGGTTAAGGGGACCCAGGCTCAGCCCCCCACACCCAGCCTCAGTTTTCACCCTCCCATCCGCAAAGGAACCGCTTCCAGCCCGCACCCGCTGGGTTCCAGGCCTTCCCCACGCCTCAGGCCGCCGGGACTGCCTCCACCTGCCCCTCTGCGCTCCGCAGGCCGCCGAGATTCGGGGAGGGGCGGGAGGCACCGGCGGGTCCCTCCTCCGCGGGATTCCCGGGGCGGGCCGAGGCGGAAGCCCCACACCGACCCACCCCGCAGCGGGGCGGGAGCAGCCGCCTCCCCCGGGGGTGCGGGATGGGGATGAGGAGGGGGGGAAGAGGCGGGGGAACGGCGCTGCCCCTTCAGGGAGGCCTCGCTCCCGCCCACGACTGCCCCCGCGGGGCGGCGGTTTTGGCGGCAAAGCCTCCCGGGCGCCAGCAGCGCGGCCGCTTCCCGCCCTTTCCCGCCCCACCGGCGCTCCCCTCCCCCCCGCCGCCTCTCCCGTCCCTCCCGCCAAAACCAACTGGATCGGAC